>JASDQU011177742.1:24479-39009 GCA_032191745.1 Picea mariana
ATATCCATGTTCCTAGGAGATTGAATCAAATGACATATACTCTAGCTAATCAAGTATTAGATTGGCATATTGCACACACATAAGAAAAAGTACACACATATACATGTAAATACATTTGTAAATAAATGTAACCCATAAGACAAAATGATGTACATATATATATATATATATCAAAAGTATCAGATTACATAGGTGGGCGCAAGCACCTCAAAAAATAACGAGTCTGGTATATAACACGGGGCTTATGCCCTCAAAATTACACAAAGAGTGCCCATGGCACGTAAATGGTCCACCCTAAGCTAAGCACGAGGCCTATTGGCCCCACTATAGTAGACTACAGTGTTTTCCAAATGCCGAAATAGCTGGACCCAAGTCAATGGCACCCCAACAACATGAGGCTGTATAGATGGCAGGAGATCCTTGATCTCGGCCATGGGCACAGTACGGGTGAGTGCGGTCAAGTTCCGCTCCACTCATCTCAAAACTCTCTTAGCCTCTATGGCTGGAGGTACCCCCACTGCTGCCGCTGGTCTGGCGGCCACTGCTAGTAATGACTTTGGCCGTGGATGGTGCCTGCTCCACGCAAAATCAGCTAGACGCAATGGTCCCACATCTGTACATAACAGATACAAAGTTTTCAGGTACTCTGGTATACATAAAAATGATATATATAAAAAGAAACTAAAAAATTAAAAACTTAAAAAAGAAAACGTACCTAACTCTCCTCGATTTGCTCTAGGAGGTACGGACATGTCAGGATCCTCGGAGAAGTTTATCCCGGCACAGGTGTATCCCTCTATAGCTGGAATATGTCGAGACCACCAGTCAAAAAAAGTATCATCGAAGGCCTCAATGGTCCTCCCTCCCCACTGTCGTGGCAACAATGTTTCCCATCTGCACACTGCTAGGAAGGAGGCCACATGCCCCCGTACTATCTCTCGTGGACTAAGACTGGGTACCCTCTCGAAGAATAAAGGGCACAAAAGAGTCTCGAACCTGAAGTTCTTGTTGTTCCACCCATGACACTCTGTGAGTTGTCCTTCATGCACTCTAGCATGGTTGTGCTCCAATCGAACACTCATGCATTTAAGCATTGTAATGCGCAATGCATATGCACCCGAGAGGCCTGATGTAAATTTATGGATATAGTGATCCACCCAGTAAGTAAAAGTATCACTTTTAGTGATAGGTTGGTGATTTTTTGGATCGGTACCTGGGAACCCACTTTATCTGTTATGGCCTCGTAGTGTTGCCCGATCAACGTGACAATGTTGTGAGGACCAGGGGGAAAGCACGAAGATTCACTGGTTCCACTCTCCTCGAGAGGCCAGTCATAAAATAAATATATTCAGTCGTTGGAGTCAACGACTGTCCCTCGATCATAAACGCCTCTGCATCTAGGTGCCAGTAGTCCACCAAGGCATTCAACAGCATGGGTTGTGCCCTCATGAGTGGAAACTAGAAGAATTTCCACAACTCGCATTGTTTTAATGTGGAAACAGTGGCAGGGTCTTCCTCGACCAGTATATCAATGTCCTCATGCTCCCTCTCTCTCCAATGGACATACATTTTGCAAAATGTCAAGTTCAAAGGGGAGTTAAATAATGCATTTTCACTTTTTTTCATATGTTAGAGGGTGTACGCGAGATGTATTGGGCACTATCGCATATGTACATGGGAAAATTATTCTTTTCCCTCGTGCATATGCGGGTTGTGCTTAGACAACCCGCATACACGCAGGGCCGACCTTTTTAAGGGTGCGTGCCCCCCAAGAAAACAAAAAAGAAATGAAAAAAGAAAGTATGGAAATGCCGGAGGAGCTAGTTTGTACTTGGTCCAAGAAGAAGTTTGTTTTGTCCACTGAAGCTCTCGGAATCAACTTCTTTCACAAAGGGGTTTTTTTGGCTTTTTGGTCAATTCTCAATTTGCAATGGTGATAATGAGCTGCCATCTTCTATTTATAGACTTTTTTGGCCCTTTTTGTCATTTTTTGACCCTTTTTGTCATTTTTTTCTGGATTGAAAATCATGTAACGTGGTTTTTGAGTTTCTCATTGGATGTTACGATACACTTTACTTTTGGTTCGGCGAACGTTTTGGGAGTTGGGGCACTTTTAAGGTCCTTTGGTGAAAAGTCGTTTTCCAACTTTGTCTATTTAAGTTAGGATTCCACCTCCACTTGTTGCACCTCGTTGTCTTTTTCTCTTTACCATAGGATCGACCCCACCGAATTGTGACACATAACCATCATTGTTTCTTTATAAGTGTCGTAATTTAGTGGTAGAGCCTACCTTCACATAGATGCCCTAGGTAGATCCTGGTTGCATTTTCGTGTCCATGTCGTCCTTAATAACTTTAGGCTCAGGAGTCCTTTTAGTCTTGTCTTAATTACAAGTTTGATCCTTTACATGTCTAATATTCCATCACTCTTGGCTTCACCCTCGGGACTCCCAAAAAATGGTTCTTCTTTTAATCCCTTTTCAGACCCTCTAAACATAAAAAAGATTGCCAAGTGATCTTGTTGCCCTTCACGGTCGTCAAACTCAAATTTGAAGGCACGTTTGTCCAGCGGTAATTTACCCCTTTTTTGGTCCAGACAGACAATTATACAAACAAAGGTATACTCTAAGAACTCCGGTTCGCTAGAAGAATATTCTTAGGTATAAGTTTAACCCTTTTTTGGGCCTGAGGGACTAAATTTACGAAAAAGGAACCCTCACGGAGTCCATAGTTAAGCTCTTTTCAGACTCCCTAAAATTGAAAAGATCGTCGAGTGAGCTTGTTTCTTCACACTCGTTAAACTGGTCCAGAAGAACATCCTTCAAGGAGTCCATAGTTAAGCTATTTTCAAACTCCTAAATAGTGAAAGATCGTTGAATGAGCTTGTTCTTTCACACTCGTTAATTGGTATAGAAAAACATCTACTAGCATGAGTTTACCCCTTTTTTCGACCTGTAGATTAAGGAGGAAAAAGGTACACCTCAGGAGATTCGTCTCACCGGGAGAGTTCTCCTCAGCAAATTTCACTTTTTCGGGCTAAGGAGACTAAATCTAAAAAAAGGTAGTGAGTCCATAGTTAAGCTCTTTTCAGACTCCTTAAAATTGAAAAGATTGTGGAGTGATCTTGTCTTTGTCACACTCGCTAAAATGGTTTTAAATAGATGTATTTTCGGTGCTAGTTTATCCCTTTTTTTAACCCACTAGACTACCTTCGAAAAATGTACCCTAGTGGAGTCTTCTTTTGCGCTTTTTCAGACTCTAAAAATTAAAAACCACCAAGCTTACCTTCTCTGGGCTCGTTTAAAATCACATTGAAGGATGTTATCATTGTGTCCTGTTAATCGCATTTGCATATCTGTGTCTTTGGCCTAATGTCGTCTCCATGTTGCTCTCAACTGAACCTTTGAAGCATGTCTTATACGCAAGCCTTGTAGCACTTTGCCTTTGCGTCTTGACACCTTGACCCATGGAGGAATTTTCCCGAGTGTCATTTCCCTACACATGTCTCCTTGCTCTGAGGATTAGTGTGTTCCTTGCGCTTGGAACTAGTATGCTTGCAACACTCGTTCCTCATTTGTAACGTAGTATTATTTTATTCTTTTTCAATATTTCAAAATATTGAAAAAGAAAAAAAAATCAAATATACCCCAAAAAGAGGATGGGAAAATTATTTTCTTTTATGGCAGCACAATGAGTCGCCCTTGGATAAAGCACATCCTTTTGTTTGTTCGTCAAGCTTTGGGATTTAATATGACCTTAGGAAGTTGTTCTCATAACATAGAGTTGTGTCCTCGTTCATTTGGTTATCCTTCCAAACACATGGAGAGTTTGTGTTGCCTCCTGCATCGTGAAATTATGTCAATGTCATGCTTCCTGAGTCTGATCATCAGTCGTGCTATTGTCCAAGGGAATTTTTACCCAACTTGAGTCATCCTTTCTGCAGTTTGTCTCTTGACCTCATTCCCATCCATCCCTAAAGTCCAATCAAGACCTTGTTTGAAATCACTTAAGTTCTCTTCCTGATCACCGAGATCCTATTGTTTGTTCCCCGACGAGCCATCGAAGACCTCTGGGTAGTGAAGTTGTACACTCACATTACACTCCTACTCGAGTTTTGAATATCTTGAAGTTGTTGCTCGAGCTTTGAAGACCTCTTCTCCAACCATCAGAAGTCGTTGGCTTCTTGAAGATGGATACTATACATGTATATATTTGATTTTGATATGTAGATCCACTGTGTATTTCTTGCGGCTACACTTTATATAGTTATATAACATGGATCTGCAGTGTATTTGATTGGAAGCCATGATTTATTTCATCCCGAGCATGGGTATGTCTGCCTCAGTGAGACAATTGTTATTTTGCAGATGGCACCTGCCGAAAGGCTCACTCGCTTCGTACGTTCGTAAATATTTGTAATGTATTTCGGTCATCAGATGATCTTCTGACCTCACAGATTAGAGGGCATCTGTTATAATCCTAAATTGAACCACACATGTAGACCTGGCATCAGGCCATCTTACTTACTATTTTTGCCAAGCTAATACAGAACAACTCTTCTTAAAATCACTATTTTTGAAGATGTACGTGCCCTGCACCACTACTACCCGCATATGTACGCTAGTTGCACCACTACTGCCCATGTATGTATGCTAACAGCACCATTATATCCCGTGTATACCCACAAAAGTTGCAAGGGATTCATTGATATTACGGGCTATTGGGTGGTTTCTTAACCAATTGACTACCTACAGCCCATCACCCAACCAAATAACCATATTTTTGTCATATAAAAAGAGGTGTTGGGGTCTCATTCCATGGAGAAAAAATAGCTACAGTGAAACTTTTCCCATTTCACCTCCCCCCCTTGCCCCAAGAATTTGCAGCCACATTGTGAGTTTTGAGCCAAAATTCCCTTTTCTTGCCTTTTTCCTCATCCATAAGCCTATGCCCATTCTCTAATGAGAAGTGTGAGAGAAGAAGGATATGTGGAAGCAGTTGGAGCTTGGTGAAGAGGATCCCATGATTGGGTTCAAGGAACAATCGCCAATTTCATTTTGTAAGTAACTCTATGAGATTGATATAAAGAAGTACTTTTTACGTCCCGCCATATGATGTGTTCAATCTTCATGTTTGATTTACATTTTGTTATGACATCTAACCCACTAATTCGTATATAAAATGCATGTTCATAGTTTCTTGTTTGTCTTTTGGTGAATGCAAGTCAGCCTTGGGAGGATATTTGCAGCCGAGAAGCTACCGAACACAAAGTGTTCGATACAGGACATGGATTTTAAGGTAAGACTACCGGATCCCTATACTTTGTACTTTATGCATGAATGTGGGGTGTTGTTGGGATAGTTGTTAAAAGTAGGATACTTTAGACGGTTAGCTCTGCCTGCACTTTAGAACCTTAGTGTAGTCTGTAGGGGGTTTTTCCCACTATTTCCCTCCTACATTGGGGTGTTGGCATCCTCGATTCCTCCTTCCATAGGACTTGCACTATCTCCATGTTCTCTCTTATTGCCTGGTATATCGGTGTTCTCCTAAGTTGCTTGTTCCCTAGCTACTCTAGATTTTGTCTTTTCCTTTCCTCCTTCTTCCCCTTGGTTAGCCATGTCCCGTCCTTCTGGTCTAGTCCTCGATTTCGGGTTTCTTTCTGTTGAGGATTTGCTTGGTTTCTTGTTTTCTCTATTTCTGTTGTTCGGTTTTACAAACCCGTCTTCATCCTGTTGTGTTTTGGTGTTTTTCGTTTCTTGTTTTTTATTGAGCAAATATTCTTTGATTAAGTGTCCATATTTATGGCATCTTCTGCATCTAAATGGGATCTACTCATAATCGATGCTTTGTATCCATTCCTCATCCCCAAATTCCATGCTTATGGCTTCCGGGAGTGCCCCTGACACATCCATCTCTATGTAGATCCTTGCATAGGATGTATATCTCCCTTTTAGGGTTTCTTTCGATGTCTTAACATATTTTCCAAGTTTGTTCCTAATTTCTTCGAAGGTGGATGACAACCAGTAGTCTAGCGGTAAGGAGTAAAACCTTAGCCAAACTGGGACATTTTTAAAAGTTTCTTTCTCTAGAGAGAAGTTTTCCTTCCATGGCCGCATGTACAACCCTACTGAGGCGTGGAAGTATGGCCCTCCCTCAAAGACTTTATCCCTACCCTCCAGGTTCATGAAGACTGCTATGAAGAATCCTTTTGAACCCAGGTGCAGTTCCAATTCTCCATTTGGCTTCCATTGATATTTTATCCAGTTGCGCAACATTCTTTCTGTGGACCAAAACCCCATGAACTTGTAGACTAGTGCATGCGTCTTCATCTGGTCCCGATAGAGTTGTGTTTGTGGGTCTTCCAGTATAATATTGGGTATCATTGTTGTTTTAGGTTTACATGGGTTACGCCCATCTTCCCCACTGGGGTTCGTTGGTTCCTGCGCCATCTTCTGGGCTTCTCTGGATGCCTCCCCCATGCGATCCTTTTTTTCCTGGTTGCTCTCCCAGTTATTTTTCGATCCTGATCTCGAGGTGCTCGTCAGTGGTTCTTTGAACCCAACGCCACATGGGCCTTTCCCCCTGTCCACCACTACCTGCTTGTATAATGGGGTGCCACTCCCACCCCCTTTGGTAACCATTTTGTACGTTGTTGAGACCGCGATTGTCAAACCCTAGCTTGTGGTTTCTTCAGAGCTCTTTCTCAGAAAAAACATACATTTAATATGATTAATATGAGTAAATTTATGTTTTAAATATGTTCTTGGAACTTACATAAAAATATGGTGTAATTGTATTTAGATTTTTACCTTAGGATCTTTGTATTTTGTATTTGTATGATGAAGTTATCAATATCTGGTCTCTATATTTGTATGATGAAGTTATCAATTGTCTCACATCTATCATCTATCTTAAATTGTTCCAATAATTCAGAATAGGACTAATTATAAAAAAAATAACTTTTATCTTAATTTTTCTATAATGATAGACTTTCATTTTAAGAATAATGTATTTCTTTTTAATGTTTTTTTTCTTTTTGAAGAGAACAATTTACTTAAGAGAATGTCATGTAAATGACTTAAAAGCACTTATGAATATTAAAAACATTTTGACAATTACTATTATTATTATAAAAAATATAGTAATAAGTTAAATAGATATTTAAAAAACCCAAAAAAATATTAAATAAATTAAATAATTTTTTTATTAACCAATAATTTTTTTTATATATTTTTATTTATAAAATATACATTTCATATTTACATATATAATAATTCTTCTCACATCATATATTTTCTGTTAGGATATTTAGACACTTAGGAGTTAGTTAAGATCTACTTGGTCTAATGTGTCATTAGGTAAAAGTATGTTTCTTAGTGTGTTTCTTTAGTATGCATTAGTATGGATTTGTAGTTAGGAAATCCGATAGTCACGATATGTTCCCAACATAGAGTGATCCGACGGTTCGTACTCTCCTCGGTCTTAATGGCTATTGATCTGTGCCTTAACATCGGATTGGTCCATGATATCTATTTAAAGAGCATGGAGGGTCATTTGTCGATGATCAATTTTGATAAAATCTCTTGTAAAATCTCTTTGTAATCTTTTTCTTTTGCATTAATAAACTGCTCCAAGTGGTCGCGTTGGCTGGGGCCGTGGATGTTTCCCCGTAGGGGTTTTACCACATGAAAACATCAGTGTGTTCATCTTTGATCTGGTTATTTGAGTGCTTACTGAAGGTGTTCATACATGTTTTTTCGAACATGGTATCAGAGCTTGTTTGAAGATCCGCTCCTGTTGTAGATCGAGATTGTGAAGCCGAATTGTCTCATCTCCATTTTATGTCATTTTTGTACATTTATGGGCTGAGAGGACTGTTCCATTGTGTCCGGAGCACTCTTTTCATTCAAAAACACTTTTCGTTTCACTTGAAAATGTTTATGTTTGCCGAAGATACGACCATTACAGTCAGATCCGGAGGTATAAAGTTTGAATACGCGTTATTTTAAATTTTTTCCGAGTAGTGTTTTGGTTTTGTATTATTTATTTCTGGGTTGGTACTCTTTTAGATATGTGTATGTTATTTTCTCCGCGCCCTGTGCGATCTCAGCAAATCAGAAACATATAGGAAAAGGTGCATCTTCCGGATAAGCTAACCAAGATTTAACCCTTGTTGTCATCGAGAAGTGAAATTTTATTCTTGTGTGAAAAGAGTTTTTTTAACATGCTCTCCAAGACCGTCTTCCACAACAACAACAACATTTTCGATACAAAATCTTAAGACAAATGAGACAAGAAACATTCTTTAACCATACACTTCTTACCTTAAATTTATTATTAATTTTGTTATGATTGAAATTCAAATTTCTAAAAAAAATCCAATACCATATTTTCCCAGCAATTATAGTTAATTGGTTAGCATTAGAACAACTATTAGTAAACCGAAACATGTAATACTCTCTGTGTCCTACATCGATGGTGGGGTTAGCATTCTTCTGTTTGTTTTTGTCTCTGTCTCTACAATTCTCCAAGGCATGCAATTCTCTCGGGTTTAGGAGAATTTGATATTTGTCTGTATGATTTATAAAACAATATGGCAATTCAAAAATAATCAATAAAAAGGAAAAAGAGATGCCAACGACTATTCTCCATTTCTAATAGCATGGGATACTATGCTGCTGAGATCGAGGATGTGAAGAGCTTTTACAAATTGGTTATGAGTGTGAATTCCTGTAATGTGGTTTCCCTATTCCGAATTTTTGGATGCATTTGAGCAAATTATTATCGACACCATCTTCCAATGTTTCCATATTCTTTTGTTTCATTAATGTTTCCATCGTTATTGTGTTGTTACAATAACGATGGTACCTGTCAATATCCACTTATATGTAGGCTCAAATAACTCCGCACTACAATATTCTATTGTAATTCTTCACATCAAGTAAAATATATCATAGAACATTTCTATAAATATTAAACCAAGATATAATTCCATTCTAAACTTTAACTAATTATATTATTAAGCCGAGATATAATTCCATTCCAAACTTTATCTTTGTATCATAGAGGACAATATTTCTCATATAATCAAATTACTCCATAAGCAATTGCAGGGACTAGCCACTAAGTGGTTATAATTAATGTATAATCTCACTTGTTTTAATATATAATTAATGTATTTAACAAAATTACTTTAAGTTGTTCATCACAATAATTCTATATATATATATATATATATATATATATATATAGTTTAAAGTTTATTCTATTGTATTCATTATATAATATTTAATATCTATATATTTTAACTATATTCACGATAAGATAGACCAACTTCAATAAGTTTATGAGGACAAACATGTCACAAACACAATTTGAACCTAAATGGAAATGACAACAACTTTTTCTCTTATCCACCTAAGCTAAACCCAATTAACATGTATGTATAACATAGTTATTGACTTAATGAGAACTGTGACCTCAAAATGAGAACTTTGGCCCAAAAAATACTTGTTTTTGGGTAAAAAACACCAAAATCAATCCATGTTTCAAAAAGTGGAGCTACCAATAGCACATTTTTTTGTGGCTAAAACTATGACTTGTTTGAAATCATTTGAAATCGTAGCCTTGACGACCGACACCATTGCAGGAAATCGAATATTGAATCGAAAACCAATGATGCCAATATCATCGAATTTTTTTCAAGTAAAAATTAGGACTTAATTTGGACCATGAGCTTGACCACTGGTACCATCTAAACAAAAAGGCTAAAATTGTCTCCTAAATTGGAAAGTTGAAAACTTGTTTATTAATTTAATTTTATTTGTTTTATAATTTACATTAAAAATTGAAAAAAAAACACCTCGTAAACAATTTTTTTGAAGAGAAAGGAAAAAAAAAAGCACATTTTAAAAAAATTGCATCAAGTAAATTTTAATTAAAAAGATTATAAAAAAAAGTGCATAAATCTTTAAAAAACACACTTCAAAAGAAAAATGATAAAAAAAAATTAAAGAGGGTACAAATTTTTATTAAAAAAAAACTTTGAAAATTTTCAAATTTAAAAGATTTAAAAAAGACAAAACTTAAGAAACAAAAGTTTAAATAAAAAACTAGAAAACAAAACTTAAACAAAAAAAAACTAAACTAAACAAGGATTGCATGGCAACACAGTTCTTGTCGAGTTATTTGGGAAATACATGTTGAACAATGAAACTTAATATAACTAAATGCACAAGTAGTGAATATTTTTTGTCAAAAGATAATAATTGAGGGTTGTTAGTTATTCGAAATGTATAATTAACCGTAAGTTGAATGGAACTATAATATTCATAAATATAATATAAATATATTATAAATATAATATAAATATAATAATAAATAATATATTAGATAATAAATATAATAATGCATAATAATAAATACATAGTACAACTTTTTATATTTAGATGTGGTGATTGGTGAAATTCATTGATTATGTAATTAATTCTACACATTGAAAGACGTGAAGGGAGGAATAACACTTCAATTCTATCAACCAATTAGAAATGAGAAACACAAATATTTTTATTATATCCAAAAATATATATTTGTTTTCCTATGTCAAACATTACATTGCATACACAAATTTATGGTAAAAGACAAATAAATGTCACATCAAAAGAAAACTCATTGTTATAGTCCCATGGCAGGCACTAATAAATCTCTAATCTAAATAATGAAATTTAAAAATAAAAATAAATAAATAAATAAAACATTTAAATTATTTAAAATTTGATTTGATAACCGGGTGAGAAAGGGGGACGACGATGCCCGACATCGCCCCTCCCCCCTTTGCATTGGTTAAATTGGATAACTTACAACATTCAACTACCCAAGATTGTTTCATGCATGACAATAGCAAGATCTACCCCGATTGCAGTATAATACTCTTTAACTATATGCTTATATTGAGAAATGTATTAATTATTATTATTTTTTTTGAGTAAGAAGATAAAATATATTAAAAAAACCTGCCATAGGCAAAAAGGGGGAACCCAGTTACAGTCATGGTCTAGTTATGCTGATGGGCTGCCCCAACAGAGGGGAAACCAGCCCATTTAGCCACTAAGTCTTTAAAAGTTTGATACAGCATACTAAGCATGGAAAATTGAAACTAAAAACCATTAACAGAAAGTGACACATAACCTAGGTGGTGGCCACGTAGCCTGGCCAGGTGCTTTGTAGATCCTCATGCCCAGGCTCTTCTTCGATGATTGGCGTGCCACCTTCCCAGTTTACTTCAATCTGCGCTGTGGCTGCAATGCTCGGGTGGTTGATCTCGATCTCGGGTGGTGGCCAGGTGCCTTGGAGATCCTCGAGTCCAGGCTCCTCCTCAATGATCGGCGTACCATCTCCCCAGTGCACTATATCCTGCATTGTGGATTCAATGCTTGGGCGTTTGCAAACAGTGTCCTGTGTCTCAGGCTTGATTTCAAACTCGCGATGCTTCCTTTCCTTCCCGTGCTGTTCTTCAGACCGCATCATGACCTCTCCGCTGTGGGTGCTTCCTTGCGTATGCTCCTTTGCCCCATGCTCAGTGTCAGGGGCCTTCTCAGAGGTGGAAGCTGTCGGGGTCGAGAGGAAGGCCTCGTGCAGCGAGGAGAGGATCTGGAGGAAAAGGGTGGCCTTCTCATTCGACAGCTGCAGCCTGAACTGCAAGTCTTCAACGCCCTGCCTTAGCTCGAAAACAAGGTCGTAAAGATTGGCCAATTTATCCGCGACCAAGTCACTCGTTGCTGCGTCCACAGTGGGTGTTCCCTCGCTCGCAAAATCCCGCCTCGGAGGTGGTGGCGCTGCATCTAAGGTGCGAGGGAGGGCCGAGGACTGAGAGGAAAACTGTGCTATTCCGGGAGGAGCCAAAAGGAGGGGCAGCGAAGAGCAGGGCGACCGTAAAATCAGGTCTGTGAGGCTGAAGCTTGCAATTGACTGAATCGGAGGAGTATGGCTGGGCTCCGCCTCCGGGGAAGGACGGCTAGGCGCAGGGATAGACTCATCACGTGGTGAAAGAAAAGGGCGTCGAGGTCTCCACGGAGATCCCCGTCGTGGTTTTCCCCTTAGGCGTCGCTTATGCTTAGGCATTATGGATGCGCAAAGATGACCGTGGTTGGGAGCCTCCAGGGACCAGTCTGTGCCCTCAGAAGGTGGCCATGGCCGCGGAGAGAGGAACTCAAACAACCAGCAACGAAAACCAAAATCAAACAGAGTAACAGTGTAAACAATCGCCCATTCCATGGTATAATGTGGAGGTTGAGGGCAGTAATGGCACCTTCCCATCGACATTAATCAGCATTAAAGGTCCCGGAGGGTGGCGGACGGAGGCACGGGCCCGTCACGTGGCTTCGTGCCTCGTTGGCTTCCACCTTGCGTCTGCCTCCGCTAGCTAGCCGTCAATGACACCCCATCCGGGGAATGTATTAATTATTATTATTCCCTACCCAAGAAGGGAATATTGTAATTGATAGGTCTAGAAAATCCATGCAAAATCATTTTTTAGGGATTTAGCCTATAATTATCTTAAGCTTTTTCCTTCAACGATGCAAAGGGGGAAGGGGTGATGCCAAGCATCACCCTCGCCCTTTCCCACCCCCATGACCCTGTTGTTGGCATTGCCTGCAATCGCACAACCCACCAATACAAGGAGGGGAGGGTCGATGCCAAGCATCACCCTCCCCCTTCCCCACCCCCGTGACCTTGCTTTCGACACTACCCATGGTCGCACGCCCCGAATGGGTGTGGCAGAGGACATGGGCAAGACCGAAACGTCCAAGTGGGTTGTGCAACCACAAGAAATGCTGGCATCAGGGTCGCGAGGGTGAGGAAGGGGGAGGGTGATGCCCGACATCGCAATTCCCCCATTTGCATTGGTCTCCCCTTCCCCTTTTCCTTGGTCAAAACCAATGCAAAGGGGGGAAGGGGCGATGTCGAGCATTTTCCTCCCCCTTCCCCACCCCTGTTTTTAATCGAAATTTTAAACAATTTATTTCTTTTTAATTTTTTTATATATTTTTTATTTTTAGAAAAATAATCAAAGGGGGGAAGGGGCGATGTCGAGCATTTTCCTCCCCCTTCCCCACCCCTGTTTTTAATCGAAATTTTAAACAATTTATTTCTTTTTAATTTTTTTATATATTTTTTATTTTTAGAAAAATAATTATCTAGATTAGAGCTTTATTTAACAAATGAGTTTTTTTTAATAAATTCATTTATTTAATTTTTGTTTTTTGGGTTTTTATTTTTTATTTGTAACTTTTTTTTTCTTCTATTTTTAAAATTAAAAACAAACTTTTAAAATTGATTTTTTTTTAAATCAAATTTTTTTTTTTTTAATCATTTTAAAATTGAGTTTTTTTGTTAATTTTTTTTTAAATTTTATGCATTTTTTTTAATCATTTTTCTTTTAAAGCGTGTTTTGTTTTTTTAAAGTTTATGTCTTTTTTTTAATATTTTTAATTAAAATTTAATCAATCAATTTTTTTTTTAAATGTGTTTTTTTTTCCTTTTTCTTCAAAAAAAAATATTGTTTACGAGGTGTTTTTTTTTCTTTCAAATTTTTAATGTAAATTATAAAACAAACAAAATTTAATTAATAAATAAGTTTTCAACTTAGAGGTGATTTTAGACTTTTTTAAGATGGTACCAATGGTTATGGCCATGGTCCCAATTAAGTCTTAATTTTTACTCGAAAAAACAAATTGGTGCTACTGGAAGCATCAATTTTCGATTCGATGGTTGATTTCCTACAATGGTATTGACCGTCAAGGCCGTGATTTCAAGTGATTTCAAACAATTCACAGTTTTAGCCACAATTTTAGCCAAAAAAAAAGGTGTTATCGGTAGCGCCACTTTTTTAAACAAACCATTAGATACGACCTCTAAAAAAGTGAGAACTTTGGAGCGTTCTCGTCAAGTTGGTAACTTTGTTGTATGTGTGTGTGCACACAACTCTACCTATTAAACAAAATGAAATAGAATCCTATCAAAATTTCAAATCATAATTACTATTCACAATAGAAGAAAAGATAAATAAACAATCTTCCCAAGTAGGAACATAGAAAATAGACTCCTTGCTATAATCATTTGAACTCCTTTTGTTGTTGATATTGGGGATAGGGTCGTGGAAATATTTACATGTTCAGGATTGTTTGGGTTCAAGTGGAAATTCAACGCAATAAACTGGGGCCATTTAAGCGAACAAAGAATGACTTCCCCAATGGATAATAAGGAAATATAAGGGTGACTAAAATGAGTTTACTCCATGATTGTGCCTTATTCTACTAAGATTGTTTCAATTCTTCCAATTAATATCAAGGTTTTTCTCCCATGTGTTTCTTTCTTTACATCTTCCTTGGGGGTCTTTGTAGAGGGAATTCTTTCTCTTTCATTTCCATGTTCTTTCTCATCTAATTGATTGAGCCATTAAACATCATAGTCAACTTAGTCAACTTGATGATATCTTCTTGAATCTTGAAGTAAGCAATTCCTCTCCACAT
>JASDQU011177743.1:7217-19133 GCA_032191745.1 Picea mariana
TTTAGTTCCTATCACATTTTTATCCTTAGGTCTTGGGACAACTTCCCAGGTCTGATTTTTCTCAATTTGATCAAGTTCATCATTCATTGTTTTTATCCTATCTTCACTTTTGCTGGATTCTGAAAATGATTTATGTTCCATGAGAGAAAGCATTTCATCTTCTCATCCAAATGTAAGTTTTCTTCTTGTTTCCACTCCTACACTCTTGTCCCCTATAATTTGACTTTGAGGGTGATTCTTTTGAACTCTTTGTGATTTAGCTTTCGGAAAGGGTGTTTCTTTCTCGTCCTCTTCTTCATCAATTTGTGGTTCATTCTCTTGTCATTATTCAACATTTTATTCATTTTTTGATTCACCATCCTCTTCATCATGACCAGTTATTTTACAATCATCAATTTTTTGTTTATCTTGTGATTTCATATTTCTTAGTTTGAGATCATATTTTTACATTTATGTTTTCAACAATTTTGTGAAGTCTTGGATTATAGCACCTGTAATCTTTCTTGTTATGTGAGTATCCAAGGAATATACCTTCATCATATCTTGAGTCAAATTTTCCTAGGTTATCATCTTCTATTTTGGTGTAGCATTTACTCCCAAAGACTCAGAAGTGTTTCACAGATGTTGGTCTTCCAAACCATAATTCATAAGGTGTTTTATCATGGTTAGCTCTAAGTTGTGCTTGGTTGAGTATGTGTATTGTTGTATATACTGCATCTCTCCAAACATTATCTAGAATTTTGGCTTCATTCAACATTGTTCTTGCAGCCTCTTGAATAGTTTTGTTCTTCCTTTCAACAACTCCATTCTATTTAGGAGTTCTTGGAGCTGAAAATTGTCTCTTGAGATAATCATATTCACAAAACTTATTGAATTCTTTAGAGGTAAATTCCCCTCCATTGTATGATCTTATACATTTGATCTTGAGATCCGTCTCATTTTCCACATAGACTTTGTATGCCTTAAACTTTTCAAATGCCTTTGATTTTCCTTTGGGGAAGTATACCCAGGTCATCCTTGTATAGTCATCAATAATCAACATGAAGTAATTTTCCCCTTGTACACTTTTAGTCTTATTAGGTCCATAGAGGTTAGTGTGAAGAATATCCAAAGGGCTTTATGTAGAGTACTCTTTTGTCTTAAATCTTACTCTTGTCTTCTTCCCAGATTGACAATGATTAAAAAGAGGGTCTGAAGGTTTTATGATCTTTGGCATGTCCTTCACTGCTTCCTTTTTACTAGCTTTGATCAGACTGTTAAAGATCAAGTGCCCCATTCTTTTGTGCCACAACCAACTTTCATCTACTTCACTCATGAAGCATTCTTATTCTTCAATATATATATATATATATATATAGATATAGATATATATTACTTGAGGTTCTTGGTGCAATAGCTACTAATTTTCATGATCCTTCCTTCCTTATTTCGCATTTTTGGGAGTAAAAAATGAGTATGTGTCCTTGATCACAAGTTTGGCTTACACTTAGAATATTAGGCCTCATATTTTCAACTAGTAGCACGTTTTCTACTTTATTTTTCTTATTTCCCAAAGCAACTATCCCTTTTCCAAGTATTTTGGTAAATGCATTATCTCCAAATGTGACACTTCCTTTTTCCTTCTTTGTCAGATTGAGAAATTTTCTTTTATCTCCTGTCATATGCTTAGAGAATCCACTTTCAATATACCATTAACACTTTTTGTTTTTGGCATACAAGGATACTTTACATTATGTTACCTTTTCCTCCACATGTTTCTCTTTCCATATCTTATTATCTTTATTGTTGGGAATACTTGTCTTCAAGAATTGCATTGGAAATCTACATTCACTAGATTTATGACCATAATTGTTGCACTTATGAAAATCAACATTGTAATCTTATAAAGGATCAAATGAATTATAGTTTCTTTTCTCCATATTATTCTTGTTGTTATTATATATTTGGTCATTTTTTGGATTGTACTTTCTATAGAATTTACAATGTACTGCTTTATGTACAAAAATATTGCAAGAGTAGAAATATCCAAGGAAAATATGTTGATATCTATTAGGGGGAGTCCATCTGATCACTATATTATTTTTGTCTTCTTTTGTAGGAGGTGTTGATTTATGTTTATTAGGAACAATATTTAATGGTACCATCTTCTCCTTGTTATCTTCCCTTTTTAAGGAGCTTCTAAGAGCATATGCATAACTGATTGGTTGTTTGCCAGTCTTCTCTTTTGAATCTTTATCATATCCCAATATTTTCTTGTTGTTTAGTGATCTTTGACTATTAAGAATGTTATTCAATATTTTTGAACTATTCTCAAATATTGATTGGTTGTTTCATTTCTCAAGTTCCCTCTTTAGTTGAACAATCTCAATCTCTATCTTTTTAAAATTTTGTTGTTTTTCATTGAGTTTTTTATTCAAGACTTCATCATTTCTCTTGGATTCTTGAAGTTGATTTTTCAAGTCAATGATGATTTTCTCTATTTCTTTGATGGTTTTTGAAACTTCATTTTCTATTAATTGTTGCACTTATTCAAATTCTAGCAGTTTTCCCCTCATAAACTTGTTCTTATTTTTATACTTTCTAATTTCAACCAAAGGAACTTTTAGCTCTGCTTCTAGGTCTACTTCTCCTTGAACCTCAGAGTTTTATTCAATCTCAAAAGAATTTTTAGAAGAATTATCTTGTGTTTCTGTACCCATAAATAAATATTATGACTCATCGTCTTCACTTTCTTCAGATGAAGTATTGTCCTCCTGGGTGTAAAAGGTCTTCCTCTTGTTGTGAAATTTATTTTTGTATTGGGATTTATCCTTTTTATGGTCTTTGAAATTTCTTTCATCATCATCTTAATCTTATTTTGGATAGGGACATTTGGAAGCAAAGTGTCCAACCTTTCCACAGTTAAAGCATTTTAGAGAAAAATTCACCTTGTATTTACCAATTCCTTTCTTGAGTTTCTTCATGAAGTTAGCTACTTCTTCAGAAAATATCTCTGACTGGTCCTCATTATACATACACTCCCTATTATTCTTTTATTTTGATGCTCTGAAAGTTGTTTCCCCTTTCGATCACCTTTCTTTCCTTGTTCTCATCTCATAAGCTATGAGAATCCCATGGAGTTTGTCCACTGTTAGATTTTATAGGTTTTCTCTATATTATAGGGTGGACACCTTGGCATAATATCTCATGGTCAATGTTTTGATTACTTTCTAAACGATGAATTTGTCTTCTATGTTTTCTCCTAGTGCTATGATCGAATTGACAACTTCATCTAATCTTTGTAGATATTCTAATTATTTTCGTCTTCCTTCATTTTTATATTTTCAAACTTTGTTGTGAGTGTTTCAAGTTTAGCTTGCTTTTCCTCTCCATATCCTTCACAAATGATCTTCAATTTGTCCCAAATTTATTTTTTTGATTTATAGTGCATTGCTTTTAGAAAGATAGGATTTGCTAATCCTCCAAGAATAGAATTAACAACAATTTAATTGTCAGTGCAGATCTTCTTTGTAGTATTATCACTAGGTGGGGTAGATGGAGTAGTGTAACCATTTTCAATAGATTTCCAAACATCACAACCAAGGGCCATCACATATATTTTCATTATTGTACTCCAGAAAGAATATTCATTTTCCTGGAATAATGGTTCTCTGTTGGAGGACATTCCTTCTTGTTGACCCATTGGATTTCTCAGAATATACCTTCAAGTGGTTAGACTATGGTGAAGGAACTGAAATTGATACCAATTGTTGGAATGTTGGAGAATACTGAGAGGTGGGCGGGGGGTGAATCAATATTTCTTATTTTTCAATATTTTTAATAATACTTAATTATTAATCACAACAATTGATCAACAAAAATGAAATGAATACATAAACTTAAATATAACAATAAAAAGTACAAGATATAATTGTGTGAGATACACCGATCTCTCTTCTTCTAAGAACCAACTCAAGGAGACCCCAATCCCCTATTTTTAGAGCACCAACTCCCTGTTTTTCAACAACCAACTTAAGGAAGCACCAACTCCTTGTTTTATAGGCACCAACCTGTTTATGACACTGGTCCTTTATTTTTTAGAGAACGAACTCTAAGGAAGCACCAAATACCTTGTAAAACAATCTTCAATCTACAGAGGATTGTAATCCTCCCAAGCTCCTCCCTGCCACCCTCAATCCATAAGAATGTTTACAGTTTCTATCTTGGAACCTACTTCTACTTTTGATCTTCTGATTTGGACTACAAAGACACTTTGTTTCCACCACAAGTTCTGGTTTATATAGTATTTGAATAGGTATAAGATTGAACCAATTTATCTTTTGGAAATGAACCATTGCAACTCCTCATTTTAATTTTAGCAATATACAATTAATTTTAACTTAAAAAAAATTCAAATACTTTGTAGGTTTATTTGTCCCTTCATGCGTAAATAATCTTGTAGCAGCAATGAAATCATTTGGTGTCAATCTTGTCGAATTACTCTATAGGCATGTTTAAGTTGTTTACAGAAATCAAATTATGCAAAAAGTCTCTTTCTTCAACCCAATATTCAAAATTTCCGCGGACTTAAAATCATGGGATTATCTACTTATGCATTGTTCATAGAGGCTTTATTTCTCCTTTGTTCTTCTACACAGGACCTCAAAAACATTTCCGCAACCTTATTTACTTATAGGACCTTGGCGCCTCTAATTAACCCCCTTACCTTATCATGATACCGATGATGGAGCCAAGTCCTCTGAACTTCAACCTTCTTGCATTTTTCTGGAGTAATATTTATCTATGTAAACTTCATCAAAGTGTGTGTTGATGCCCAAAAGCACAACATGGAATCCTCACATGCAAATTGGTTGCAATGCCTTACTACTTATATATATTTAGTAATATTCTAAATATGTGGGACCCCATTATGTGAATAATAATGAAAGGAATTTTTTTTATTCCACTCATGACTACCTTGCAAGATGACTTGACAGTTTGAAATTTGAAACCGCTTCCTGGATGGATGATGGGGTTTCATGGCAATTTAATTTTTAAAAAGGAAGGGGGGAAATGTTGTTTTAATCAACATCTTGGTTTATTCTTGCTATGCATATAATTCAACTTGTTGATTTAAAATCCAAGCGTGGGCTATATATAACTATGGCAGATCGCACTTATTATATTCTTGTTATTATCATGGACATTGGTTGAGTTTTATAAGGTGGAAATGCTTCCCTAGCAAGGAATGTGGGACATAAGATGTATTTTTTTCTAAGTGTTAAACATGCACATAAAACTTATGGGTTTATGGAAGGTGGTGTTGGCACAGGGGTATACCTAGGGTTCAAATCTAACAACGGACCAAGAAGCCCTAACTACTGGCCCTTTCGGCAACACCTGCGAAGAAGATGCAGTCTCACCCAAAGTAGAAATAGGGGGTTGTAGGACACAGGTGTCTATAACCAGAGGAAATGAACGCAGATTCAAAGGTACAACACACAAAGATCTAGTTATTCTTTATCTCCTTTAATCCTATTGCGCATACTATATCTCAGATCTAATAAAATGATGCAATAATAGAATAACAGAAAGCTAAAGAACACAACATCAATCACACAGAACAAAAAGATATATGTGGTTCACCCTCTCCCTATGGTAATGTCCACATAACTACGTTTCTTGATATATTATGTGAAAACATATAGTTCTATCTGCGCACCTAGCTTGCATAACTATCTGTCTTTCTATTCTTCTCTCCCCTCCTTGTGCACCCAACTGCAGGGTTGATCTTCTCACCCAGCTGAAGATCCTACAATACAGGCTCTCTCCCCTCATAATAATTCTCTTACACAATGATAATAATCACTCTCTTAACCCACAATGACCAACTCAGAATGAACAAGAATGAACAACCAACCCATCCCACATCCTCTAAACCTTTATTTATACATTACAATGACAAACTTCTAGGTTTCAAAACCCTAGATACCAAAACCATAGGTTCCTAAGACCCTAGTTCAAATTGACCCACATTTCCAGGATTTCGCCAGCCTATCTTTTCGTCTTTCCCATGAGGTGCTCCAAAGTATCTATTGGTGGATTTTTCTGCTTGTTGAGTTTTCCATGATCCATATTCCTTGTTTATCTATCTTCCTCAATCTTCTCATTCAACGGCTCGTTTTCCCTTACTTCACTCCTTCTTTTATGATTCTTTGACCACTTTGACCCAATCTCAGTCAATGTGTCTTCTGTGCAATTCATACTTTGTCTTTTCTCTTCATTATTCTTCTCTTTCTTCCTTAATCTATAACCAAGGGCCAAAAATCCCCCAACACTCACCTGTGACTCATCCTAAGTCACTAGAGGACTGGATCTTTCTGTGTCATTTCGACTTACTTTCTTCTCTATCCCTCTCCATTATGTGCAGACTGTATTTTCTGTGTCTGGTACCAAGTTTCAACTACACCTGGTACCTAGACCTTTCTTCTCATGCTTTTACTAAGAGTTGCGAGGAAAATGGTTCTCATAGTACAATTTCAACTACCTCCCATTTACCTAATCTTCCTTCCATTCTCCATTCAAAGTCAACAACTATGCAACTCCTCCTTCTGTAACATAGGAAATATCATATGGCCCAAGCTAATGTGTCCTGAACTTCCCTAGATGCTTCATGAACTTGTTGTCATATACCAATACCAGATATCCTTTCTTAAAGGCTTTCTTCTAGATATGCTTATCATGGTAGGCCTTTTCTCTTTCTTTCTGTACCTGCTGGTGAAATCCTACAACAAACCTGTCTCCTTCCAGTTCGACCAACTGCACAAGCCTATCTTTCACAGTGCCTATGTCATCCATATCTATGAATGCTGCAATTCTTAGACTAGGAACCAAATATTCCATAGGTACGACTGCTTCGAGATCATAAACCAAATTAAAGGGAGTCTGCATTGTCAACTTCTTGCAAGTAGTTATATATGCCCATAACACTATTGGTACTCTCAAATCCCAATCATCCTTGTTCACACTGCAAATCTTCATCAGTGTTGTCTCCACAATCTTATTGAAATCTTTGATTGTACCATTCATTTGTGGGTGGTATGGTGTACTCTTCTGATGGTGAACTACAAATTCTCGAGTCAGGGCTTCAATAGTCTTATTGATAAAATGCGTACCTTGATCGCTTATAAGGGCCTTCGAGCATCAAACTTGGTTATGATATCATCAAATATGAATCGCACAGTTGTAGTTACACTATAGTCCTTGACTTCTCTTACTTCTTCCCATCTAGTCAAATACTTTATTGCACTAGTGATAATGTACCTTGCTCATGTGCGCTTCCTTGGTGGGTTGATAGGTCCCACGAAATCAATGGACCATTTCGCAAATTTATGTAAGGTTAGCTGAGGTTCTGAAGGCATATTATCTCTTATTGAATGTTTCCCAACTCTTTGGCATACATCGCAGGCTTTGTAGTATTCCTTAGCATCTTTGTGTAAAGTGGGCCACCAGAGGCCAGCTCTAAGAACCTTTTGCGTTATTTCTTTCCCTACATAGTGTTCTCCTGTGATGCCTTCATGTGCTTCTGCCAAAATCAATGGTCTTTCTTCCTCCATAACACATCTCCTCAATACTTCATCAGGTCCCCTCTTATATAGTTGTCCAGCTATAAGTAAATAACCTGCAGCACAAACTACTAGTTGTTTCTTCTGACTGATTGTATATTCGCGAGGTGTCATTCTTGTTGAAAGGACTTGAATTATCTCAGAGAAGTTATCATCAAATTTTATGATGGCCAACAACTGTGCATATGGTAGTGTATCCTCCAAACCAGTAGGTTCCTCTCCATTTTCTAACCTAGACAAGTGGTCAGGTCCCTTGTTCATTCTTCCTGGCTTGACCACAATCTCAAAATCATATTTCTGGAATAACAGTATCCATCTACATATTATTCCCCCCAACACTAGATTTTTGACTAGGTGCTTCAACGCAGAGTGATCAATGAACATCTTAAAATGTCCTCCCAACAAGTAGTGTCAAAACTTTTGCAGCGCATACAACATGTCTAAACCTTCTATTTCAGTAGTAGTGTAATTTATCTTAGCTGTAGAAAGCTTCCTTCTAGCAAAGGCTAACAGATGGTCTATATCTCCTACTCCTGGTTGTGCTAAAAATACTCCTAATGCAATAGATGATGCATCAACATGCACATGAAATTCCTTACTCCAATCTAGAATACTAGAATAGGCGTAGTGACCATTTTCTATTTCAGTGTGTTGAAGCTCTGCTGACATTCCTCTGACCATTGGAACTGGCAATCTTTCTTTAAAATATTCTCCATAGGTGTTGTTATATGTGCATAGCCCTTGATGAACTTTCTGTAGTATCCAGTATGTCCCAGTGTAGTGTGTGACTGTCTAACTAAAGTAGGAGGAGGTAAATCAATGATGATGGAAATCTTGGAAGGATCTAACAACAACCCCTTCTTACACACAATATGGCCTAGAATCACTCCAAAGGGTGAAAAGAAGATACACTTCTTTAGGTTCAGGGAAACCTAACATTGCCTACACTTATCACACATTAGTCTTAAACATTCAATATGATTTTGCAATAAGCTAAAAATAGTCCAATCATCAAAATATGCTTCCAAACATTTATGTAAAAATTCTTTGAATGCTTCAACCACCACCCTAGAAAAGATGGTTGGTGCATTATTCAATCCGAAAGGCATCACTGTGTACTGGAAGGAACCCCATTTTGTTGCCAATGTGGTATTATGACAATCTTCCTTAGCAATCATGATCTGGTGATAACCTGAAAATCCATCTGTGAAGGAATATACCTCTTGTTCTCCCACATTATATAGAACCTCATCTGTAAAGGGTGTATGGAATGGATCATGTAGGCATGCATCGTTCATCTTTATGAGATCTACATAAATCCTGATCTCTCCTGAATTCTTATCTTGGACCACCAAAGGGATATTCCATTCTGATTCTTCAACAAGTTCTATGATTCTTGCTTCCAACATTTTGTCTAATTCAATCTTGACTTTATATTTATATTTGGGATTCAGTCTGTAAGGTCTCTTCTTGACTGGTATTGCATCTAGTTTCAGGGGGATATTCATTTCTCCCATGGGCCCTTTAATTCCCTTCATGTCGGTGAACTTGGTCGGAAACAAGTCCTAATATTCATGCAATAATTCTATGATCCTATCAATAGTGGAATCATCCCAATAATCTCCAACATTTGTGAGCTTAGGTGCTTTCTCTGTCCCACTATTAACTTTCTTGATTTTGATTGGTTGTCCAATAAAAGGTAGTTTGAATCCTGGTCTTCTATATCTCTCTTTCCTTCTGTTTTTGCAATGTTCATAGTCCTAGGATCATTGTCTTCATTAGCATTGATATTGTAACAACCTTGCAGTTTCTGAAGAGGTACAGTCCATTCATCCTCTTCTTGATCAACAAGGAAGTTAGGTGCCTCCTCAAATAATTTCTATCTTACAACTTGTAGAGATTGATCTATTGAGGGGTACAAAGTTCTGAGTCATACCGTACCAATCTGTAGTGGTGAGGCACATTTCTTTTTGAAGATACCAATTAATAGGCGTTGTATCCAAAGTGTTGATGAATTTGTGAACCCACTATTCGAGAGTAATGTTGCTCTAGGCCTCTTCACAACTTCGCACATGGTCCTTTGGATAGCTTTGACCTGTCTACCAAAATTCACACCCTCCTACATATTATGAAAAGCGCACTGTCATCAAAGTGAGACATTGCACCCAGTCTGTGATGTTCTTTTTATGTGTTCCCCACCATCTTGTTGGCATTTCTTTCAAGGATTCATCTAGTGCCATCAGTCGTTGTTGTACTGGTACAAATTCTTCAAATTCTGACAAGAATGTTTCTAAATGATTCAGACCATCAAATGTGGGTAGGTTACTTACTTCTATGCCAATCCAACGAACTTCCCTGGTCAATCTGGCATTCTTGTGCACAAAAACTTTATACATTTTGTTCTGCCAATTCTCTAGTTCTTCTTCCGAATTTGATGAGCATGCGCTGTCACTTTGCCAGCTTAAATTCCCATCTTCTGTAGGATTAATGTAATCATGTTGCCTTGATTTCAATTTGTATATATTCTCTAGCTCGTATGTGCGGTCTTCTTCTTTGATGTGTTCTATATATCTGTGACCTTCATAGGGATCAAGAGGTCCAATGACCCTAAGGCCATCACCTTCAAATGTCATTCTTATTTTCTTTAAGTCAACAATATTGGAATTGTTGAAAGCCCAATCAATGCCTAACAAAGAAAGATAAGGAAATCTATCATCAACTATCTCAATGACTTCGAAATATGAAAATTTCCTCACCCCGTCGATGTCCATAGGGACATGCTCTAGTCTTCCAAAGGGGATTACTTCATGTTTATTAGCCATCCTAATCTTGATAGGAGAGTAAATAAACTTAGGTTTTCCCATCAGTGCCCAAGTCTTCTTCATCATAACATTGACTTATGACCCTAATTCGAGGACCACATAATCTATTTCATAATCTCCAATCTCAGCATTAAGGTGTAGTTCCTTACTTGTCCTTCTCTTTCTGGATACTTGATGTACTTCTTTATTTAGCAGAGGATCTATCCTACCTATCTCATACTCTCTGATCAAATTTTGTATTTATTGTACAACTCTTTCATCCTTAATCAAATTGATGCAAGTACATAAGAATTACATAATATTTCTTACCTATTTTCCTTCTCGAGGTGATGCAAACTGATCAAATTCCAGAGGCATTCCACATTCTCTCACTTTTGGTTGTGTCTTTGATGAAGAAGCTTGGTCTCTTCCAAATTCTCTTCTTGCCTATTCATGTCTGCTTTTATTGCCTTGGATCAAACACTTGTGTCTTCTCTGCAGCTCTTTTGACCCTTTATTCTTCTATGGTCTTCCCTGGGGTCACTCTGTCTTCTCCTGTAACAACACCTTCTCTAGTGATAACAATGAATCTGGGGTCCTCTCCATGAGGTTCTACTGATATTAGTTGTACTTGTTGGTTTCCTCCTCATCTCTCCTAAAGTTTGGCAAACAGCATGGGACAATATTCAATAACATGTTCAAATGAGTTGTAGTAGTTGCAAGTGGTCCAAGGGTTCTAGCATTCCCTTGCCAAGTGTCCTGGTTGTGCATAGTTATAAAAAATGATCTGACCTCATCCTCGACCCATGCCTCCTCCTCATACTCTTCCTCTAAATCCACCATGAGGGTTGAAGTTTCCTCTTCCTGGAGAGTTAAATTGCGTAACATTTCCTTCCTTATGTACTTGTCCTTGAATCCTATATGTATCCCTTGATCTTTCATGAAAGAGGTCATAATCCATACAGTCCTTCTCATCATGCCCCACAGATTTAAAAAATGTGCAGTAAAGGTTTGTAGGTGTCTAGACATGTTTTTTCATGTAATAACTTTCACCAGGGCAATGTCTATTTCTACATACCTCGCACCAGGGTAGATTAACCCGATTCAAAGGGCTTGGAGCTCCAGAGGCCAAGTATTCATGAAATAGTGGATAATTCTCCTTATCATGGCCCTATGATTTGCATTCGATACACCAAATGTCTTCTCTTTTATCTTTTCCCTTGCATTTCTTCATATCTCTGACCTGTAGAGATAAGCTAGTTAGCTGATTCAAAACTTGACTCATACCTAAGCTGGATTCTCACATAGGGGCTAATTCTAGTTTCATGGAGATCTCCAACGACTCATATTGTGAAGAAAACTTATGTTGCATCAAAGGAACTTTGATGTTTGGTAGGAGGCTAGAAATGAACCATTCCTTGTTATGGTCATCTGGGATCTAAAAACTCAGATGGCCTGTCAAGGTTTCAAACCTTTGATCAAACTCCCAAACAGGTTCAGTTATTCTCTAC
>JASDQU011177744.1:0-10946 GCA_032191745.1 Picea mariana
ACTTTCACAAGTTAGGAAATAATATCTTCTTTGAAAATTTTTAAAACCATTAGTTTTAATTTAATTCTTAATCTCGTCATTTACCCCAAGAATTTTATGAAGACCCAACTATTACTTAAGTGGGTTTTTGTTTAAATTGTTATTTTTATTCTAGGGTCTTTTTCTTAAGGTTAGACTAAATTTTTACCCTAGAAAAGTTTTAGACTTAGGACTTAGATTCTAAACTGAGCGAAACTTGGTTAGGGAAGTTGTTTAAGGATTTCCTAAGGTGTTAATTTCTTAGGGCCATCTAGGTTCATTTCTTCTTCATCATCAACACAACGTTCCCTTCAGGACGCACTACGTGTGCCAAGGGTGCCACTCGCTTCATTCATTTCTTTTACGCGACGTGCCCTTCAGGATGCACCACATGCTCCAAGGGTGCCACTCGCTTCTTGTGGTTCTTTTGCATGACGTGCTCTTCAGGATGCACCACGTGCTCCAAGGATGCCACTGGCCAACTTGACTGATTGATAGACATCAATAACCCCTGGAGTCAACACTCCACCAGGTGAACTTATGGGAGACTAAGGGCTCTAAGGAATAAGGCCCCCGCCTTATTACGCACCCCTTAGAATCATCGTGAGTGACTGTCGCAGTCTGCCCTCACGACATCATGGAACCTCTCGATCTAGGTAATCGTTAACCTACAGTTCGAGCCACGACGAGAGTGCTAGTAGGTTATGGCAGGGTTGCTGTCCACACCTCTCCCTCAACCTCTCTGGAAATCGTGTGTGGCCCCTTTACTCCATATGTGAGTCTGGTCGAAAAGCTATCGTCAACCTGCATCATCAACAATCGTGTCAGAACATGTCAACATCATATCATCAAATCAATGAAATATCACAGTAAATAAATCAACCCAAATAGCACACTCCCTGACTCAATCCGGAGTCCAAGGGGTTCCACCGATGCCTCTACATGCTCAAGGTTCAAAACCCTGCACACTCAATAACAATGAGTCAATAGCACCTATCTATGTCAAAGCCGTAAAACATCATGTCATATATAATAACGCATCATAATCAAGGATAAATGTTTTAACATCATAAAAGTCCAGATCACTTGTGAGCAAGTGTCCTCAAAGAATAAGTTTTCTCAGTGCGCCAGAGCGGGATGTTACAGAACCCGGCCATAAATTTTACCAAAATCCAAAAAAGTTTTGTAATACAACTCAAACTCCACATGATAACGTCAACAACACGTGTCACAAATAGTGATGGGTCTAACAAACCATGGTTTTTGTTGCACAAATGTATTGATGGAAATTTTAACTTCTTTGTGCTTTTCTTTGAAGTTATTAAACAACTTTATTTGTGTCATTGGAAATATATGTTTTGGATGTTCTTCATATTGATTTCATGCTATTCTTCATTGCAACACATCCCTTGTATGTGGTGAAACACGATATTCTTCCAACCAACAATTACGGGCCAATTCTTTAACATTTTTTGCAAGTCTATCTTTGTAGGGTTGTCTCGAAATCACTGTCCAACAAGCCAATTCATCATTTACATCTATTTAGAAATGAAATTTTCTATGTTTGTGCAATGTTTTTCTTGGCATTCCCATAATTTTTTCCATGTGTCATGTCAAACAATCTTTTATATTGCTAGATGAAACAACTGCTGTTTGTATCTCTCTACGTGCAACACAGACATCTTCTTTTCAATATTTTCCAAAATCTTTTAATACACTAGTTATACTGTTAAAGACATTCTGTGTCACATTTGTATCCTTTGTCGAATTTTGAATACCCACTAATGATGTAGCTTATTTTAACTTTCTTGACTTCATTAGACAAAGCAAAAGTTGAGTTTGTACTGTTACTGATTCATCTTTGAAAAAAGTATTATACATATTCTTAGTTCGATATCTTATATAATGCTTAGTTTTTTTCTTCCCAAATTTGTCATTATCAACATTTTATAATATTTCATCATGAATGTTGATAGATTCTCCTGAATATTTCAATTTAAAGTTTATATTAAAAAACATAACATGAACATAAATTCACTAAATTATATATATTTGAGTGTTCATCTTGTATTATCTAAATTTATGTACATACCTATAGGTGATTCGTCTTCTTCTTCAATTTCAGTTTCAACGTCTTCTGCTTCAATTTCGGTTTCAACGTCTTCTTCGACATTATGAGACAAATCTATTTATGTAAATTTTGAAAAACATCAATTTGTAATTACAATCAATTATATTAATTTTACAATATTTTAAATTTGAGTTCTGTACTTTCTGAATACAGTCACAATGTGTGTCGTGTGCTCGATCATCATATGTGCATGCATACCTAGTTGAACTTCTTCTTGATGAAAAACTCTATTGACATTATCATCGTTTGTTTCTTGAATATTTGCACATTCTTGTTTCTTTCTCCGATAAAGCTCTTTCCTTTGTTCGATTTGGCAAGTATTATCTCGAGTGCGATCATATTTTCTCTTTTGCAAAATTTTGTTTCCCATGACTTTTATAGTTATCTGTAAAATATATGTTCAAGAAATACTTCACCTTGAAAAAATGCTCATCATTTATCTTTCAACATATAAATTGTTATTCCAATAAAAACTTGAACAAACATCAATTACCTTATTCAACAAAAACCAAAAATCTGATTCGAAACTTTGTTTAAGTGCTCTAGAAAACCACCATGTATCGATATCGATCCTCCGATTAAGCCTATGGAACAGAGGGAAGAAATAAAGAAGGAAAAAAATACAACTGCAATCAGTAATAGAAATGCTTTGAAATCCCTATCCCCGAGCTTATATCTGTCTATCCATTCCATGAATTGTCTTAAATGTGTTCGACCGAAAGACTTTTATACAATTTGGCATGAAATGAAACGATACGACGTGTCTTTTCATTTTTTCCGACCGACTGAATTCCCTCTACATTCTTTCGGCCGAAAGAATGGGTTTTTGGCCGAAAACCTCGGAAACCGTTCATTTTTTACGGTTTTCGTTAGATTTTAGTCTTTCGGTCGAAATATTAGGTTTTCAGTCAAAAAAATGAATTTTGGACTGAAAACTAAAACCAGAGAATTTCCCCAAGCTTAACTGAACTTTAGAGGTTGCGGACTCCTGCAAATACTGAGAATTTGTTTTCAAAAATGACACCAGCATTTCCAAAATTGAATCTACTTTCAATTCTTATAATTTGTTTTCATTTTCTTTATTTTTATTTAATTTAAAAAAAAAAAAAAACATTGCATAATACTTTCAGCACACATTATGATTCGGTGAAATTAAATATCAGTATCTCTAAAAATATACAGTGAAAAAAATTGAAAAAAATATATTCATAATCCTTAAACTATTCTTTTCAAAAGGGTATATTTAAATTTTGGTTTTAAGTGAACATTAAGATAGATACAAGGTGTAGAAAAACATGTGTTTAAAATCTGCAATGTTTTCAGCTTGGTCAACTTAAAAAAATTCTAGAAATTATAATATTCATCCGTTAGATTCAAAATTATAGTCATAATAAAACAGAGTCTCTGTAGATTGTTGTAGTATATTTCATTTCTTAAAAACATAAGTTTAATAATATATACATTGTTGTAGAAAAAAGTAACTCATTATCATTCCTTTCATGTTTAAGGAACATATTGTTAAACAATTGTCAAATTGACATATCAAATCATGATAAAATAAATTTGAAAAGTAATCATTGGAAAGATAACACAATTCTTCACAAGTTTTGTTTTTACTATAAAGTGAAATTCTAAATAAAAAAAATACTTTTGTATGCCGAAAGTTGAAGAACTTGTGAGAATACAATTTTTGTTCTCATAAAACAAGCAAAAGTGTAACCCATCTTCATGATTTCACCCTTATAGGTGATACAATAATCATTTGTGCCCCTCAGATATCGAAGAAACCATTTCACTTATGCCCAATGCTCTTTACCTAGATTTTCCATATATCTGTTGACAACCTCAACTGCATGTGAAATGTCTGGCCTTGTACTAGCCATCACATACATTAAAATTCCTACTGCATTAGCATACGATATTCAAGACATATATTCCTTATCTTCTTTTGTACTAGGACATAAAATTGAAGAAATCCTAAAATGGGAAGCTAAAGGTACAAAAACTGGTTTCACACTGTTTATACCAAACCTCAAACGTATTTTATCGACATACTTCTATTGTGACAACCAAAGCTTACCATTCCTCCTATCTCTGAATATCTCCATGCCCAAAATCTGCTTTGTTGCTCCTAGATATTTCATATCAAACGTCCTAGCCATTTGAGCCTTTAACCTGTTGATCTCAGTTATTATTTTGCTTGCTAAAATAATATCAACAACATATAATACTAAGACAATGAATATGCCATTATTCAATTTCTTAAAGTAAGCACAATGATCATACTCACTCGTATAATTCTGGCTCATCATGAAAAATTCAAATTTCTTGTACCATTGTCTGGGCGACTACCTCAGACCATACAATGATTTATTGAGCTTGCAAAGAAATTTATTGTTGTGATTCTGAACGAACCCTTCGGGTTGTTCCATGTAAATCTCCTCATTGAAATCTCCATGTAAGAAAGAAGTCTTAATATCTAGCTGCTCCAACTCCAAATCAAGTGATGCAACTAATGCTAACACAATTCGAATTGAAGCAATCTTAACAACTAGTGAAAAAATCTCATCAAAGTAAATACCTTCTTTCTGAGAATATCCTTTCACAATCAGCCTTGCTTTGTACCTTTCTACCTTATCATCAACACCCTTCTTCAGCTTGTAGACCCACTTGCAACCTACAATTTTCCTATCTCTTGGAAGTTATACCAAGTCACCATGTAGAATTCTTTGCTAAAGAATTCATTTCATAATTCATTGTTTCTTTCCATTTTTCACTATTAGAACCCTTCACAACTTCCTGATAGAATAAAGTTTCATCATCATTAGTACTTAAAGAAACTAATGAAACAAAATCATCATACCTTTTTGGAGGAATTCTGGTCGGTGTAGACCTCCTTATGGAAGTTTGTGGCTCATCCACAATATGTTGATTGTCATCATCATCCATGTTTTCCTCTGCAAGAACCTCTTCATGAAAATATTGAGAAATTTGTTCATGTTCACTCTCATCTATAGTTGAACGAGTTTCAAACTGAATCTGTTGATACCTAGGTACTTCTACGTGTTTCATTTGAACATCTACATTTGATTTGATGAGAGATGATTCATCAAATATTACATCTATTTTAATGGTGATCTTGCCGGCACTAGGATCCCACAACTAGTACCCCTTAATACCATCACCATATCCAACAAAGATAAGCCCTTTTATTTTGGATTTAATTTAGAACATTGATGTTTCATAATTAGAGCATAGGCTTCACAACCAAAAACTTTAATATTAGAATAATTACAAGGGTGACCTATCCATACCTCTTTAGGAATCTTTCACTCTATTGTTGTTGATGGTCATCGATTCACCAGATAACAAGATGTAGTTACTATTTCTGCCCACTGTTCCTGCTGCAAGTTGGAGTTACTAAGCATACTCCTTACTCTCTCTAGAAGAGTCTTGTTCATGCGTTCAACAAATCTGTTTTGATGAGGAGTATAGGTAGTGGTTTTATTCCAATCAATCCCAAACTCCTTGCAATAGTTCTCAAATTCCATGGATGTAAATTCACCACCATTATCAGTTCTTAAACATTTAATGGACCTATCGATGCTCTTTTCCACTAAAGCTCTAAACTAATTGAAAATAGTAAATACATCATCCTTTCTTTTCAACATATAGATCCACACCTTCCTAGAGAAATCATCTATAAAAGTAGCAAAGTATGATGATCCTCCATATGAAATAGTAGGACATGGTCCCCAAGCATCAGAATGGATATAATCAAGGATTGCCTCACTCGTATGTCTTCTGGTTTTAAATTTCTTCCTATTCTCTTTTCCATAGATACAATGCTTGTAGAAATCTAACTTTAAAGACTTTAGACTAGGAATTAACTTGGAATCAGATAATACCTTCAATCCTCTTTCGCTGATATGGCCCAACCATTGATTCCACAGTCGAACATAATCACTGTCACTCTCGGATACAACTGTCGCATGATCTAACTCGGTTCTTCCTTCTAACAGAAAAAAGTTTCCAACCTCCTTCGCTTTCATATCCCATAGGATTACTTTGTAGACCTTCATAACTCCACCTTGAACAATACTTTTATATCCTCCAATATCTAAGACTCCCAAAGAGATTAGGTTCTTCATAAGCTCAGGTACATGTTTCACATCAGTTAGTATCTTAACACATCCATCAAACATCTTAATTCGAATGCTACCAATTCCCACAACTTTACATGATATATCATTTCCCATGTAAACAACTCCATCATCTATAAAATGGTAAGTAATAAATCAATGTCTATGAAGACACATGTGATTTAAAGTACCAAAATCTAATAACCACTGTTGATCATAACGGGAAACAATACTAATTGTTAAAACTTCATCAGCCATACCTGAACTTGTTGTTGAACCTGTTTCAGTTGCATTTGATTCCTTCGTCTCTTTTGGAGGGTCTTCTTTGGAGGCTTGTTGTCACTGCCAACAATCGTTCTTTAGGTTTCGAGATTTGCCACAAAACCAACACTTAAGCTTGCTCATTTTTCCCTTCGAATTTGACCGAGAGAAATCCCTCTGAATATGTCATCTTTCTTTAGGTCTTCCTCTGACCACCATCGCTTCAGAGGTAGAGGCTTCTAAATTAGATTTCTTGCTTGTTTCTTCAGACAATAAAGCTCCAATAATAATATCAAACTCAATACTTTCTGTTGAACTGAAACTAATAGAGGTAACAAAGTGATCCCATGACTCAGACAAAGAAAACAATAATGTAATCTCCTTATTGTCAGATTCGAATTTCACTCCCATGTTAGTCAATTGGACTAAAAGAGTATTAAAAGTATTTAAATGATTAGTTATTTTCGTACCTTTCTTCATGCACAAACTGTACAATTGTCTTTTCAAGAAGATCCCATTCGTCAAGGATTTCGTCATATACAAGCTTTCCAACTTCATCCACAAACTAATTGTTGTCTTCTCCATAACAATGTTGAACAAAACATCATCGGTCAAACACAGACATATGGCACTGAGTGCTCTAGCATCGATCTCTTCCCACTCTTCATTTGAAATGGTCACGGGTTTGTTTGATTTTCCCAAAAGCACTTTCACCATGCCTTGTTGCATGAGAAGATCATGCATCTTGACCTTCTAGATCTCAAAACTGTTCTTTCCATTGAAATTCTCAATTTCAAACTTAGCACTCTGAGTTTTCTCCATTTTAGTCGTCTTTATTCTTCTCAAACTTTGCTGTCTTCACTCTTGTTAATCCACCCCTTCACGTCCTTGGGTAGCGTGCACCACATAAGTCGGCGTAATCTGCCCCTTCACCTTCTTGGGCACTTCACGTCCCTAGGAAGCGGGCACCACATAAGTCGATGCTCCCTTCTAAATGAGAGACAAGGGTTGGTTGTGAAAAACCTGAAAATTGCAAGTGTTCCCTTTAAATCGATGCTCCCTTCACTAGGGGAGCCCGACGTTGATATACAAGCATCACTCCCTATACCAAGAGATCGATGCTCCCTTAAATAGGGTGTCCCAATGTTGAAGTAAAAGCAATGCTCCCTTAAAGTAGGTAGCCCAGTGCTGAAGTAGAAAATGATGCTCCCTTTAATTGGATTGACCAAAACCTATGAAGTCAATGCTCACGCAGATGATGGCATTTTTTCTTATACAAACTCGACTATGATACCATTTGTTAGACTTGTTAAATGCGGAAATCAACAAGTATCTAATTATGCAGCTGAAACGAAATAAACAAGATCAATGACAATAACATACACAGAGATATAACTCAAATATTTACATGGTAAAACCCTTCTTGTAAGGGAAACCTCCACGAGGCAATGATAATCGGTCTTTGATTATTGTCCAAGGGAGATGAATACAACAACCATCAAGTTCAAGGTTCCAATGGTACAAACAACTATTGACCTCTCACTCAAATCCATTTGCTCCTCTCGTTCGACCATGCCTCTATATGGGCTTACATCAATATGAAACAAACTTCATTTGGTTACAAAACTATTTATCTAATTTAGTGCGTACATACCAAATTGGTATATTTTGTTAAACAAACTACTACAAAACAAGATCCATGAAATCTATCCATATCCACCAAATTTAGGAAATTGGTTAACATATTCAACACCTTGATTGTAATAGTAATTTCAACGTTTAAATCCTTGATTGTGATAATGATTTCAAAATTTAGGTCGGTCTAATCGCAACAGATCGACACATACCCCCTCTTCTCAAACATAACGTGCAAAGCAAAGCAATGTCAAGAATGTTGTTGGAATTGTGGAGAAATAATTTCAGTTCATACTAATTTTGTATGCCAAATTATTGCGTGTCAAGCATGCCAGATATCATGCCTCGGAACTCTTACCTTAAGCCATCTAGATCTTAGCGTCACGACTTGTCTATCTTGCCATGCACGTGTACATTAGCTATGCAACCTCCCCATATTGTGTACCATAGTTTGCGAAGATTTTATCCAAATGAGTTCCTAAACTTAACCTACTCTATAAGCAATCGGATAGTCTCACAACCCATTTTAATTATTTAACAATGGTTAGTCTATTTTACTCTACCTAAAATGGCTGGAAATAATTTATTTTAAAATATAGAACCTTTCTGAACAGAAGTAACAAGGCAAACTCCCAGTTATTCAATGAAAATAAATTCCTTAATGAAGTTCTTGATTCAAAATTACAATATTTGATTCAAAATCACAATATTATCAAATATTGGTATTTTTCGGTATATGTATTTTTTCGAGGATGATGTTTTGACTTAAGGAATTTAGAACAGGAGTCAAAACAAGGCGTGAGTTGTCATTATAACTTAGGGATGTGCTTGCACATTTTTTCATCTTAAACCATGTATATTTGAATTTATAAATGCTTGCAAATCTGTCAGTTCATTTACTTGGTAGACCTCCATGTAATTTAACTCCTAACACCACTAGATTTAACATTAATCGGTCAAATCGATCATTGTGAGTTGGAATATCGTCTGAGTTATTTGGGTGAGTTAGGTTTTTTTTTAAAGCAGAAATAAATTTTGAAGAGATCAAAATTTAAATTGTATATTTAAATGTCTAAATTGATTAGATGAATTTTTTTTTTAGGACACTTAAATTATAAGATTTAGTCATTCAAGTTTGCAAATCCAACAATTTTTAATTTAATTTTAGACAAAATTAAGCAGAAAATATCACTGAAAAATGACCAAAACTTAAACAAAACTATTGAATTATTTATATTAAGTTTATCATTTGTTTGCAAATGAAAATAATTCTAACACTACTTATTTGTAAGTCAGTTAAACTATTAAGTTTATCATTTGTTTGCAAATGAAAATAATTCTAACACTACTTATTTGTAAGTCAGTTAAACTTTATGAGGATTTTGACATATTCATTATCCATTTTCACCCTTTCAAAGAAGAATATTGATAATCATAAACTATTTTTAACTGTAAAATTTATCTATAATTTACTAATTATCCATCAAATTATATCCCTGCAATTTACCAATTATCCATCAAATTCTATCCCTGCTTTTAGCTATCTAACAATTCGTTTTTCATGCTGCATCTTTGGTATTATTTTCCGCTGTTTTGTTTACAATGTCTGTAGTCCATATGGCATTATCCTTTAAAAAACAGAATTATCCTTAAAAAAAAAAACAGAAGAAGACGAATATCTAAAATATAAATTTTCAGATCTTATGGTAATGGAAACATGCTAAATTTTCATTTTCAGATCTTATGGTAATGGAAACATGCTATTTTTGGGCTAACATGTCTGTGACTTGTACGATCCAAGGTGCTTTATCAAAATCTATTCGGAATCGAATCCGGTTTGGATTTTTAGGTGTCTTTTCTAAAACCTGGAGATTTTTTTTTTAAGGAAATATAGAGTACTCTATATTTTAGTCCACGCCACCTTTATATATGAGTGGGTATTTACTCTATATTTCCTCTGTCCCCATCTTCGTATATGGGTAGGTTCAAACCTTGCCACCTTTATATATGAGTGGGTATTTACTCTATATTTCCTCTGTCCCCATTTTCGTATATGGGTAGGTTTAAACCTGGAGAATCTTCGTATATGGATAGATTCAAACCTCGAGATTTTTTTTTTAAGGAAATATAGAATAAATAATATTTACTATATATTTTAGTCCACCCCACCTTTATATATGAGTGAGTATTTACTCTATATTTACTTTATTTACTCTATATTTCCTCTATCCCATCTTCGTATATATGGGTAGGTTTTTCGTATATCCATTTTCATACGTATATATGGGTAGGTTCTTCGTATATCCATCTTCATATATATGGGTAGGTTCAAACATGGAGATTTAAAAAAATATATATATAGAGTAAATATTATTTAAATAAAATTTACTCTATATTTTAGTTCACCCCAACTTTATATATAAGTGGGTATTTACTCTATATTTCCTCTATCCCCATCTTTGTATATGGGTAGGTTCAAATCTGGAGATTGATTTTTAGGAAATATAGACAGCTTTATATATGAGTGGGTATTTACTCTATCCCATCTTAGTATATATGCCATCTTAGTATATATGGGTAAGTTATCTCATTTTCATATATCCATCTTAGAAACATCTTAGTATATATGGGTAAGTTATCTCATTTTCGTATATCCATCTTGTATATATGTATATATGGGTAAGTTATTTCATTTTCGTATATTCATTTTAAGAAATATTGAGTAATTTAAATAATATTTACTTTATATTTTGGTTCAC
>JASDQU011177744.1:26568-38282 GCA_032191745.1 Picea mariana
GAAGGAAGCACCAACTCCCTGTGTTCAAGCACCCACTTGAACCTTTGAGGACACCTGTCCTCCCTAGCACCTCCCAACTGCCCTGGTATATAAATTCCTTGTTACTAAAACTTATTACAGTGATATAAAGTTATTCAATGGCTTACCAGCCTTGTAATTGTTCTGTTACACTACTTTGCTTTGTCTACATCAGTGTCTTCTGCATGCCCCTTGCACTTTCTGTTCTTCTGCCTTTTATACTCTGTGCACCATATCCCTTCAATGCAACCTTCCTCTACTGTGCATTTCTGCACCTACGCTCTGCCTCCTTGCTCACCCTTGAATCCTTCCCCACGACAACAACACTCATCTCTTCTTTGCCCTGCATTCTTATAGTCCCTATGCTTCTTGTGCATGCAATATTTTCCATGCCTATGCATCCTCACATCGCGCCAAATTCCTCCACAACTTGAGTGCTCTGTCTGATCATCATCGTGACTCTTCATCTTCTCTGTTCCTTTTCCACTCGTTCAACATCACTGTACGTTATACTGAGACTCCTCAGCCTCTCTGGCACTTTGAGACTCTTCGTCTTCTTTGTGACAGTTGAGCTCACCTTCTCTATTCTAGTTACAGGCCTCAATGCTCATCTAGATGTCAGTTGCCTCCACGAACATCTTCATTCCTCTTGAAGATTCCCAGAGACTCTTCACCTCCTCTGTCAATCATCCCAATGTGTCTTCGAGTCCTCTGGCAGAAACCATCTGTGGTTTCTGGCAGTTACACTGTGTCATGCTACAGTAACCCTCCGATCTTTCTCAAATTCACCTACACCATTGGATTAATTCCAAGGGATCTTGCATTCATTTTGGCATTTTGGATTTCGACAATTCGGCATTCGTGTGACCATGTGTCATGACATTCCCAGTCATGATCCCCAAAAAGGATCTTGGTTGCTCTATCTCTTTCCTCCATCTCTCGCTGATGTGACCAAGGGCTGTGACCACAACCTTATGCATAAGGTGATTTCACGATTTTGCATTTCATGAATCTGGAGATCGGGCATCTCGACTCTCCAAGTCGCGATCCCTGAAACCTCGGAATAGCGTGGGATCAACAATCCCGATCAACACTTGATCTGATGGCTCAGATCATTTCTTGATTTTGTATTTCACGATTTCAACATTCTTGATGTTCAGTGTTCTTGTCACTACAAAGTCCCGATCCACGAAACTCTGAAATGGGCTCAAATCAACGGTCCAGATCACATCTTGATCTGATGGCTGCAATTAAGTCGCGATTTTGCATATCGCGATTTTAGGATTCCTGTGGTTATTATTCTTTGACATCTCCAACTCTCGATCAACAAAAATCCGAAATGGACTGGGATCAATGGTCCAGATCAAACCTTGATTTGACAGCTCATATTAAGTCGCAATTTTGCATATCGTGATTTCAGAATTCTTGTGGTTAATATTCTTTGATATCTCCAACTCTTGATCCGCAAAACTCCGAAATGGACTGGGATCAATGGTCTAGATCAAACCTTGATTTGATGGCTCAGATTAAGTCGCGATTTCACATATCGCGATTTCAAGAGGTTAGGGAACCCTGTTCCTTTGACTCTCCAGTCAGAAAAATGACGATCTTTACCCACGTGTCCTACCTGAAGATGGACGGTCCTCCTTCTTTCGGGATTTTGTGAGCCCGCTACTCCTTGCACTTTAAAGAACGTGCAGGTTTTCCTTGATCCGATGATGGTAAGATCTCGCGCTTGGATCTAGTGCCTGAGATCTCTCCTCCTCTTCAGTGTGCTCTTCTTGTCTACATTGAGATCTGACAACGATCGAGGATTTTGAATTGTTGATCCAACGATCACGGTTGCTGCTCTTCCCCGATTATCACTGCACTACTGATCATCATTGTTGTACTCAAGCCATCATCGTTGTTGTACTTTCCATCAATGACAAGCATACGCTTCCTATAAAACATGCCAACATGGATGTCATTCCATACTTTGCCACTTTCGGGATGGCGAGTTCTCGGATGGGTGGGCTCAAAAAAATGTCTCTATTGTTTGGTGTTCTACAAATAGCACACACAGTTCTGTGATATACAAATAGACAAGGGGACTTGCGGGCTGGCTTATAGTTTATAGACCATTGACAGTTTTTGGATCACAGGTTCTCGGGTTGGTAGGGGAAAAAATGGGGCTCTATTGCTAGGTTATTTACAAATAGCTTATGACAATAATTTGACAAGAGGGGTTTCAACATTCTACTCCAGGGCTGGCATGATCCTAGAAATGAGTAATACATATGAAATATGCATAGATCCCTTATTCCATACTTAGCCACTTATTTGGATCATGTACTTGGCTCCGTTCAACTTCTAGTGCATATTTCATAATTCATGTGCAACACCAACTCTATGGTTACCAGATTGGTGTGCGTAGAAACGAGGCAAAACTATATATGTACCTTTATTACGTATCGGCATCAGATTTTATACACCATGTACCCATATCGCATTCCATACTTGCGGGTTCTCAGATGAAAGGGGTCAAAAAAATCCTTCTATTGTTGTGTGTTCTACAAATAGCACATACAGTTCCGTGATATACAATTTGAAATGTGGACTTGCGAGGTGGATGATATTTTAGATGCCATTATTTGAATCGTGCACTTGCGAGTTGCACAATATCCCTCTAATGTTTCTTGTCCTATGAATATCTGTTATGGTTGGGTGATATAGAAATTCACGAGTGGACTTGCGGGTTGGCTGGCCCAACATTGCATCTATTGAATGGCGAATGTGCAGGGTAGTTGCCTCTACGCACAAAACAAAAAAAACCCAAAAAAACATAGCTGCAAATAAGTTTGACAAACACAAAGAAAGTAAACGAAAAACTGTTTATTGTAGAACACGTGCAGGAAAAGGGTGCACCTTTGCATGGATTGGTCTACATGTGTGGGTAGGAGTTCTTTGTGTCCTCTAATTTTCTTGTCTGTTTCTATGAACAAAACTACAAAGCAAAATGGATATGAACATAAGTTCAGATGTTAAGAAAAAGGAAACTACTATGTACATATACAAAAACAATATAGAATACGTTGAATAGAGTCAGAAATAGTTTTTGGGAGGATGTACCTTTTTGTTTTTTCCCTGTACAATGTAAATTTTATAATTCGAGTAGAACACCGTCAAGAGTGATGTGTGTACAAATCAGAGATACATATATTCTTTGAAACATACAAATATGAGTTTGCAATAAATTTGATGTATATGTCATAATTCAAGTGCAATACCAATTGTATTGTGATCAGACCAATATGTGTCTAATACAAACAAATTGTATTGAGGAATGGGCACATTGGACCAGACATTGTCAATTAGTGCATTTTGCAGATGGACTATGTTNTTGATATGCAATTGTGATTTGTGAATTGTTTGTTTTGCATGCATAATGCCATGTTTGTTTCTTGCAAGCACAGAATATCGGATTGAATTATATCATAGTCACTCAGTATATCATCCATGTGTGCATTTAAGCTGCGTGTGTTAAGTGAGAGAATTGATACATATGAATTTGTTTGTATGGATTGGTAATCATAATGCAATTGCCATTTTGTGGTTGTCCTGAGTCATTCCATTTCAATATCAACTTTCTGTTTCACTTTGAAGTTATCTTTTGTGAGAGGATTTAGTAAATATAAGGACTCTATGCTTCTAACATGGGACAGTGTTGTGTAGAGAATTCCATGTATCTGAATTCCAACGGGCTGAAAAACAACTTTATCAAGTCTTAGTCCTTGTGATTTACATACTATACGTGGACATGCAAGTTTAATCAAAAACTATTTTTGAATATTCAGTTGACCTGTCTTTGCTGATGTTGATACTGAATTCAATATTCGCAAAATAGGTGTCCAATCACTTCCGGTATTTGAATTATATAGATAAGACAACTTGCTTGCTTGTCGCTTGCCTATATGTGGTTCATGGAACTTAATCCAAAGGACATCCACTTTTTCTGTATTGGTATAGCCTTTTAGTATTCCATATGCACCATTCACCAACCCATCCTGTGAATCATAGTTGCAGTCATATATTTCAACCAACATTTCTAATTTGAGGACAAGCTGCAAAGGTAAAGTGACTGAATGTTCATGTTGTGGCACATTTCCATGGTTGTCTTCTTCTAGTTCAATGGAATTGATGATGATATCAGCACCATGCATTAGGGAGAGCATGTGGCTATTATGGTTTGAAACATCCTTATTTTTGTAGAATAGGTAAGGGAATATTGGATCTATTGGTGCAGGCTGTAAGCATCTCAAATTGATATGGTTCAAGTCATCATGTGTTTGGTTGTTGGTGCGCATTCTAATCATAATTGCAATAAATGTTTCATCTGTTTGGCGCATTGTAGTATGAAACTCAAAGCATTTAATATTGTCTCTCCAGAAGTCATGGGTGATTGTTTCCATGTTGACCGTGGGTTGTTCAAATATCAAAGATTATTGGATGGGCTGTGCCTAGTAAAGATCCCCACATAATATCATGTCAATGTTTCCAAAGTATTTCGTCTGCACATGTTTTATGCTTCTTAGTCGGCTGCTAATGGAATACTAGAACCGACTCCCAATCAAGGATGCTTCATCTATAAAGACAAGTTGGAGTTCCTCATAGAGCTTAGATAATGTATCCAACATTTCCTTGCTAAGTGGAAGAAACTGTGACCTGTTAAAAGGCATTAAAAATGTAGAGTGGACTGTTGTTCCACCAACATTGTATGCAACTTTTACTATGTATGCAACTATTAGGCCCTATGATTCNTAGAGCTTAGATAATGTATCCAACATTTCCTTGCTAAGTGGAAGAAACTGTGACCTGTTAAAAGGCATTAAAAATGTAGAGTGGACTGTTGTTCCACCAACATTGTATGCAACTTTTACTATGTATGCAACTATTAGGCCCTTTGGTTTCATAGGATCAGAGGAACTGTTTGAATCATAGATTCGTATAAGAATTTGGAACAATGCTTTTGCTGTGAATGTCTTGCCTGTTCCTGCTCCGCCTGTAAGGAACACGTGCACAGGATTGTTCATGTTCACGTGTTTTTTAAGAGCAATATCCTTTACAATTGTTTGCTGTTGACGATTCAACAAACGTATTACTCTGTGGTATTCATTATTTTCAATTAGGAAAGGATGTTTTGTAACTTGAAAACCAAGATTGATATGTTTTTCACTTCCAGTTGCTGGAGGACGAGGCAAATCTCCTTGTAAGTCATAGGACTTGGAAATAGTTCTGGTTTTTTTTGGGTCTCTGAATGTGTCATCATGATCGCCATGGTTTTCTAGGTCATTAAGTGTACCCTCTAGATTGTCCCATGTTGGATTAACATTGTAGGTAAATCTAGATTCATTGATGTGCACCATAGTCTCAGATGCATAATACACAACCTACCATGTACATAAGTTATGCATTAATGTCTCTTCATTTTCATCGAATGGAACGTACAATTTTTTTTTTTCTCTACAATAGTTTTCATAATCACAATGTTTGTTGTATTTGACAAATCGTATGACAGAGGTTTTTTTCTATTTGATATGGGTGCACCATTTTTTTGTAATGCGATACGAATTCTACTAAGAAGATATGCCTAATAGGAGATGGAGGTTGGATGTAATAATCAATAATAGAGTGACATACCAGGTCCTCTTAATTGTTGGTCTCTTGTTGCAGAAAAACCGGTGGTTTAAGGACAAACGTGTGTTTTTCAAGTGGAGATGTGTTTATGAAGACACATTTTCTTGAACTACAAGTGAGGGGCAAGGAAAGTGCAATGTGAACTACTTGTTGTGCAGACATTTGTTGAATATTAAGCAACGTATTACCAAGTGTGCGTATCATTTGTATCGCATCAATATGACTTCTTTCATGTTCTTTGCGTATTTTTATGAATGCAATTGTCATATATTTGTCAATGTTCATCATATAAGAGGTACAATATGATGCTACAACATATGCATTCAGCATGTACTGCGCATCCGTATTTGTTTTCCACATAACTGGCATATCATTAGAGAAACTGTTGTTCCAAATATGGGAGATTTTTCGTTTAAGGAAAAGTGTTGGTTGCCTAAGCGTACATTGTATGGCTTGGATGTAATCATCTTATGAAAGATTTACCTATGTCAAGAAGGCATCAAAGCTCATCATTTCGTCAAATCCCCCTTCTTCTAGAAATGCGAACAAGGATTTAGATTTCTCAACAACAACATTTTCCTCTACACTAATTGGCTCTATGATTCTTGTAGCTCTCATTGGCGGCACGGGAAAGTTGCATCTACAATGTGAGTTTTTTCATTTTCTACAACTTCTTATATGGTAATGTTTATGGACTTTCGCAAGTTCTGGGTCCAAATAACATGTGTTGCACGTTATGTATTTATCCACAAATTGTTCGATCTATGAATTGTTATCGGTTCCATACACTGGTGCATCCTCTATCCACAACAGTGCGTGGTCATATTCATTTCCCCTATTCTAGAATTCAGTGACAAAAAAGTAGTCTGATATTTTTTCCAAAAAAAGTTTCATCATGGCATATCAATTGTCTCAAAGCATTTATTCTATGTCTATAGTAGTGAGTACATGTCACTAGTTTCTAGTGTATCGATTTCTTTTTTACGTTTCCTGTTCTTATGCAGGTCAGATACTGCAGCCACCAATGGATCCCAGCAGTTCTCTACACTTGTAAATGTGATGAAAAATGTTGGCGGGCCTAATTTCCAGATCATTGCAAAAATATTTCTTTTGTTTTGTTGCAAATAGTCAGGAGAGGTGAGGATGTTTTTGAAATCTATGTATCCGATATCATATTTTAGAATTTTTTCTAGGTTAACTTTGTACTTCACATCCTTCACGAACAACTTTCTTCCTTGTAACTGGCCTTTTCTTATTCGGACCCACATGCAGGACATAACATGCTCGATTATTATGCACATTTTCTTGAAAAACAAATTTGTTATGTGACAGGAGAAGAAACCGCTTGAATGTAGTATCTCCCATTGAACTATTTTATGATAACTGAATCATTTTGTAATATCAGTGCCACGTGGATCTCCATAGAAGAGTGTTGGAAAGTTCATTTCCTCAGCGAATTTGTCCTTGAAAATTCCAAGTGGATGTTGCCCCTCCAAAGGTGAAATTTCGACAATTTTGTCTTGCAAGTCACGAATGCACTGTGAATCAGTGAATCCATGCACCAATGTTTCAACAACTGTTTCATTGTTCGATTCATCACTTGCATCAAAATCACTAGGATTTTCAAGAGTATCTGCAGAGTTGCCATGTTATTCTACGAGAACATTGTTCCAGTTGGCATTTATACAAATGTTCTCTGCTTTGTACAGGGCTCTGGAACATAATTCATTTAATGCTTTCATAACAACATGCACACGCACTTTGCCTGCCTGATAGGAATTTTTGTATCGCAAGAGTCTTTTGGGAGCCACAATGATTGTAATTGTATTGTTAATAGATTGTGGCAACGCTTTTTGCACAACATCTAGCTAAACAGGCACATTAATAATTGATCTTGTTAAGCCCATCCGGGGTCATCTATATCCCCAAGGTATGGTTTGGGAAAATGAAATTCATAGAGACACAAGTCTCTCCTCAAGTTCCTTAAGTGCACTTACATCTGCTAGTGTTGTATTACATCTTATTCGATCAGGGGTTGCAAACTGTGGCAATTTTCCATTTTCAAGCGATCGTTTGCATGGAATACAAACTTTCTCACTAGAAAATAGTTTATCCTGGGCTGTCAAGTGGAGGTATTCTACTTGCAAATCAGGTGTGAAAGATTTACTATTTTTTGAAAAAATCAATTGCTCACAAATTGCACATGCAATGGAAGGAGTGTCTTAAATTTGTTTCATGTAGTTCTGTCTTGCATTTTTCTTTCACAAGGAAGTATTCGTAGCAATTGTTTCATGGTTTTCATTGCTACTACTGCATGGTGTTTCTTGTAGATTACGAAGTTGTACAATTGCATCACCATTCCAGGATATGCAATCGCACTTGTTTATGCTCTGTTCTGCATGAAAAAAATTCTTTACATTTTCATATGTGAGTTTCTCTCCAAAAGGAAGTGTAGCAATGCATTTTTTTCTCTTACACATGACCTTTTTCAAGTTGTGGTAGCTTAGTCTACGTTTCTTGCCCAAGGGCAGGATGAGCTGGTGGCAACTGGGATGAATTTCACTTTCACCTAGTTTATGAGAAACTACTTTACATTTTTTGTTCAAGGTCTCTATGACCTTATCAAAAGTTGAGCGAATTTGACGAATAATTTTTTTCAAATTGTGATAACTTACTCTATGTTTTCTTTCTAAGCCGTCTATGGCCTAATCACAACTGACATGAATTTACGCATGTTTTTTTTGTTCAATCCCTGTCTGCCCATATCGCAACTGGGAGGACTTTCGTTTTCACAAAAAAACATTCCACGTGTATGCAAATTCAATGTTAATTGGGTGGCATGGACAGTCAACCCTGAACTATCGATATGTGGAAGCAAAGGTTCATAATGGATATGTCTTGTATATGTTTTCAACGAAAGGATGTCAATTGTTTGATCACAATTTGAATCAATAACCCATGAATGGATAGTGGCATCTGCCAAGGGAAACCACACCTCGACATTAACCCTGAATATGATAGACAACCATTGCAAACAAAATCTACAACCCTCTATACACCCTTTTTCATATGGAAGCGCCATGTTCACAAGGTATTCCTGTCAACTTCCAACTGCCGACATATTTTCTACGAGATATGCGCAAAGGTGTTGATGCAAGCACCTAAAATCCTGTTGGTTTCCGCCCATAATTGCATTGCAAAAGGACTGTACAGTGTAAAGTCACAACGATTCAACATCAAATTTTGCTGGTACCAAATAACAAATTGCATTGAACAGACTATCTCCACAGCTAGACACAATGTTTGTTGCCAGCTGTAAACCATGGCAATCTATGCCATGCAAAATCCCTTTGCATTGCGATTGAAGGTCTTTGAAAATAATGGACAAGTAGATATGAGGACCTTCTATATTGCATATGGGCATTTTTATGTACACCAGTGGTTCATAATGGTCAGTGAGGGCATTGGCATCATGGAACAAGATGCAATATGGAATGTCAGATGGAGTTTTATTGAATAGTAGATATCTTATTTTTCTTGTCAATGACCAAATGGAAACTGATATATTCAACCAGTTAGACAGCCATCGTATACAAAATGTATCTCTCCAAAGTCCCCTCTCATGCGGAGGCAGAATTGGAGATGCAGACAACCGCATTTTTAAAAAATACATAGTGACATCTTGTATTCCATGCAACTGCCAAAGAAAATCATATTCTAGTTTGTATTCATAGGACTGTAAAGCCTCGACATCACCCTTTTTTAAAATAGGTCAAGAAATAATCTATCAATCCATTGCGTATCTCGATCGACGAATAGAGGAAATACAATAGAACCTGGAATGTATCAAAAAGGCAATCCCCAACAGTATACGAGAATGCATCCAATCTAAAAAGCGAATTGCTATGCAAAACCACGTCAATGTTGTCATGTACAATCGACTGTGCAACTATTTCGTCGACTCAACATCTATTACCTTGTTAATCTCTTCAAATGTCACTTTGAAGCTATTTGCTACATAGTTTTACTTTCTATGAAAATAGAGAAAAGCAGGAGAAAAAACTAAAAGGTAGCAAAATAGAAAAAAACAACAAAGCAGGGCACCAATTCCCGTATGTATCTTTGAACCTTCTTCTTCTCAACCTTAATCCCCTCTAGTCCCTACAAGAGATGACAAGAAAACAAAGAAATAAATAAAATAATAACTTTACTCAGCAGAAATAGAACATGTAGACGTAGTGTTCCCACCTACAGAATGAAAGCATACCCTGCGTACAGACCTCGCCCGATGGTTTCCTCTTCTAATGGCTCCCAAATACTTTTCGTAAATCCCTCTGCATTGCAAGACACATGCTTTATAGGAATATAAACTAAGAGCACAAACAAAGATGGTGGGACTGCCACCATTGAAAAACAACAACAATCGGGAAAATTACCCATCAACAAAGGACGACAAGAGCTCAGCCCCAAAAACTGCAAACTGCAACAACATGTCCAACAACTTGCAAAGTTGAAAAACAACAAACCAATGAACAACCACAAAGAGCTCGAACTATAATTGCACGACCTCAACTTTGCAAAGTTGAATCAAACAAGAACCAGAACCATGGAATGAAGCATCGAACAAGGATCGAACACTCGAGCACCGATGCCAACCATGAACGAAACTGTATTGCAACCCATCTGTACAATAATCATTTAACACTGCCATATATGTTAGGTAAATAGTTAAGACTGTCAAGACCGTCGAAAGGCATAGGCCTGTGCAAGCATTTAAGAAAATATGTAGCATGGCAAGCCTGTTCTCTTGAAGCACGCAACAATAAAACAAAAATCAGATATAGTAATATGGTAGAGAATGTATTCTACCCAGCAGAAAATACTAAGGGAGACATTCAAATTAATGCTATCATTAATCCACCGTCGACCAATGCATAATAAAATATATAATTCAAAAAGACCATATGCTACCAAATACTTTGGACAGGTCAAGATATTTAACATTGGGAATAGCGAAGGCAGCAATAAGACCTCCAATCCTTTGTCCAATCAAATCTTGACAAACATGATACTTTTTATTATACTAAAATCAATGTCTTCACTTCCCTTGTTCCAATAATAGACAATATGGAAATATTTCTAGTCAATGCACAATCTAAGACTAGGTCAATGATTTATCGATCTCTATAGTCCCTCTACACCTACGACAGGGACTAATAAGGCCCATCAAAACCAATTACAATAATATAATTTAAACCAATCACACAAACTGAATTCTATAGCAAACCAATCACAATAACTGGATTTGACACCAATTGTACAACAATAAAAACCAATCACAATAACATGATTTAAACCAATCACACTAACTGAATTTGATAGCAAACCAATCACATTAACTGACAACAATTGTACAACAATCAAAACCAATCACAATCACATTAAGTGACAACAATTGTACAACAATCAAAACCAATCACACTAATTGAATTCGATAGCAAATCAATCACACTAACAAACTGGATTTGACAGCAATCCATTGTACAACAATGACAACTTGTTCAACTTTTACCTATTTAATATTTTTTATATTACTTAAAGTTTTAGTATTTATCTATTTAATAATATTGTTATGATAATAGAAGATTTTATAACAATAACAATACCTTAATAATAATAATAATAATAATAATAATAATCTATTTTTAGCAAACCAAGCACACTAAATCACACTAACTCACTAGATTTAACAACAATGAATTGTACACTTATTCAACTTTTACCTATTTAATATTTTTATGTTACTTAAACTTTTACCTATTTAATAATAAAAATTAATAATATTTTTATGATAATTTGTTAAACTTTTACCTATTTAATATTTTTATGTTAAATAAACTTTTATCTATTTAACAATATTTTAATATTTTATGTTAAACTTTTATGTATTTAATAATATTTTTTTTTTGATAATAGAAGATTTTATAACAATGGCCATGCCTTAATAATAATAAGAAAAA
>JASDQU011177746.1:0-24231 GCA_032191745.1 Picea mariana
AAATTGCGACTTGCACAGCTATCGTGATCTCCATTGTCTTGTTTAAAACTTGAAGGTGGGCCATCTACTCACATAAGTCATGAGAGAATACTATTCTCCACCTCCACTCACATGGATGATGTTGTCATTTTGTCCCTATTGGAACTAACTTTTCATTATCTTCCACTTCAAACTTCCCCTGTTCAACCTCTACTCACATGGAACTAACTTAGTTGGTGAGGCTCCAAAAGTCTTTTTAACATAAATAAAATTCAAAACCTTAACCCTAAGATTTGGGGGCTTTGATGGGGGTACTTGATACGTCAACTTCATGAGGGCATAACTTTTGCATATGATCTTTGTTTGGGGTGCACGATAGCTCGTTGGAAAGGTCTAGCCGAGAGAAATGCATTTCAACTGGGCCTAGGCCAAAGCCTTCGGCTATCACTTGAGCCTCCCAAAAGTAAAAAAATAAAACGTCGTTCAAGGTCTCAAAACGACCCTAGAAGTTTGGGACCCAAAAAACTGTAGAAAAACTGCCAAGGTGGAAAAATATATTTCGAGCTAGTGGAATAGGTGGGTGGCCACCAATATCCACCTACATCATTCCTCCCCCCTTAGGAATCAATGGTCTCTATTGCGTCAAGTTCTTGGAGAAACTTTTGTTGAATATGAACCTTGGTGAGCTTCTTGCCTTGCTGAAGAAGTTGTTGTGTTTAGCTTGTTGAAGGTTGTTATGAACCTGTTGTTGGAGAGGTTGGATTCGTTTAACCAATCTAGTTGCATGATCTTCTTGAGTGTGGGAGGACTTTGTCAGTGAAGGTGCAACATGACGAGCGTGAAGGGATTTGTTATAACTTCGCTTCACTAGGCAATGTGGAGGCACCCCTGTAGGTGCAGTAAGAATATCTTAGTTCTCTTCTACAATCTTGTTGATATGCTTTTGTTGTATAGAGAGGACTTGGGCTGAGGCTGCAGTGGTTGCAGTGTCCTTCTGTTTTCCTTCTGATCGAATCACGAAGAAGCTAAACTTTCTTATATGAGAAACTACTTTGTGGCACTGTTTTGGTGGGACAATAGTTAGAACTACCTCTGGTATCCTATAGAGTTAGCCCCCCAGAGTAACAATGACACTACGTGGTTGAGAATCTTAAATAACATGACGCTTCCACATATATGGCTGACCTAATCACAAACTTCCAGTGGGGAAACATCACACTGTAACTTGTCCTTGAAGGGCTTGATGCCATAGGGCAGGCGACATTGTTGGCTTACACAAATATCTCGACCTTGATGAAGCCACCCAATGTTGTATGGTTGTGGGTGTGGTGTTATCAGAAAATCCAGCTACTTGATGACCTCTGTTGAGATTAGGTTCTTCTGGCTTCCGTTATCAACAATAAAATGTAGCGGGGTCCCTTTCACCCACATTTGTGAATGGAAGAGGCACTACCCCTCCTTAGGATCCTCTGGTTCTTATGGTTGGATTGTTGTGGTCGTGATGGTAGTAGTGGGTTATGCATCGATGATCTAGTTCCTTTTATTATTTTCTGAATCAGATTATGAGTTGAGTTTTGACTCTTTTTGTTTGAGCTCGTCCACCAATGACTGTTTTGAAAGAAATTCATCGATGTTGTGCCAAGAGATTTTGTGGAATTCGCACCACTTCCTAGTGTCCTTCTTCGTCTTCTTTTTTCCCTTCTTTTCCTGTGGCTTGGAATGGTTTTCTTGAGGTTGGTTGTCCACAATGTTGTTGCCGTCACATAGCCAATTGGTATCCATCCTTGTCCTATTTCTCGAGTTAACTGTGAGACCAATTATTAGTCAAAGATGCTATTTCATGTAAATGAGTAAGGTTAGATGCTATTTCAAAATATATAATTTCATTTTTTTATTATTATTTAAGTTAAAATTACATTTTGGTTAAAGAGTATGACCTAAAACTGTATTTAATTGATTAATAATTAATTTTTTTTACATAAAGAAATATATTAACTAACAAACATCAAAGCTCATCTCAAACAATAATTATATTATACATTATATTATAATAAATTGATGATAAATAAAATTTAAAAAATATTTATTTTATATAATTTTATTATATTTATAATTTATAATTATAAATGTAAATTATCAAAGCTCAAGAAATAATTATATTATGCATTATATTGTAATAAATTGATGAGTTTATAATAATATTTATTTTATATAAATTTTATTATATTTAAAATTTAAAATTATAAACCCAAATTATTATATGGAAGAATTTTTTTAGTTTTTAATTTTAAATCATTTATAAATTAAAATATTAATAATTTTTTAATTTTAGAAATTAATTGAAATTTTCAAAAATAATAAATTATGATTATTATTATTTTTTAAATAATTGATTATATACTTTTGAGAATATTGACAAATATTATAATCATTATTCATCTCAAACACAAAGATATATTGTATGGGTGAAAGTAAATTTCAAAGGAAAAGAATGATCGTTTTGATTAAAATAAAGTTGACGGCTACATTGACCACCCTAAATTGCAATAATATTTTGACACACTATAAACCAAGGTAATAATCCCACCTATCTCACTTAGCCTAATGAGATTTGAAAATTGGTGGCAACCGTACCCCTCACTGCACGATCGCCCTCCAGGACCTTCTCTTCTCTTGGCCCGAAGAGTTTAAAGACTCTTCTATTTCCCTTTCGAAAAATCTGCAACCCATAGCTCTTTCCCCGCTGCTCTCCGCTTTTGATCTATCGGAGAATCGGAACCTCGCGCTTCGCGAGTTCTCTATCTATCTTTTGGGTTCTCTAACCCCCGAGACCCAATGCGTCGAACGCCGAGACTCACGATCAGTCAACGCTGACTTCTTGCTCCACTATCGAAACTTCGCGCTATCGCGACCTCGCCACTCACGAGTCCTAGCATCCGTTTCTTTGACTCCCAATCGCCGAGACGCCGAGATGCCAAGATGCCGATATCCTCCGGTCGCGATCTCGCTGCCTCGCTATATCGTGCCTCGCGATTTCAACCACCCAAATATTGGGCTTCCAACTCACGAACCCCGCGTCCGCGATATTCTGCCACCTGTCTTCCACTCTTCCTCTGTGGACCACACTTCCACGAAATCGCCGAGATTTCGCTCCTCGCGGCTTTGCAACTTCCGCTTCCCAAATCTTCGTCGCTTTCTCACGAAGTTCCGAGATGCCGACTCACGAATAGAGACCAATACCCCTCGTGATCCCAATTGACAGTTATGCGCTCCTTTGAAATTCAAACCTTTACCAACCTGCACTGTAGCTTTCTTGCGCCTGCAAGATCCAACGGCTCATAGTAGCTCGTGAAACCTCCTCGAAGAGTTTCGTCCGTCCGTCCTTCCTCTGGTGATTTCAATGAGACGAAACAAGTATCTTCTCCACGAAGACTTGTCCACCTACACGCAAGTTATCAACACTTCCTCGAATACTTCAAAGCACAATTTCTCCCTGTGCAATTCTCCTATGGATTCGAAGGCCTATCCCTCCTGAGCTTCCTCGAAATCCTCAATTTCCTTAAAGGAATTTTGCACGCACTCCTTGCGGCAAATCTTCAACTTTTCTAAGTGTTGAAGCTTCTTCTTTGCTCACCCCTGCAGCAACAGTCTCTCAATACTCTTTTCTCAGAATCACAACTCTGAGTATCCTTCTAGCCTGCGCACGCCTTGCACAGCTCTGTGCCTATCTGCACTTCTGAGAACTTAGAACAAAAATTTCTTCTATCTGGACCCTGCAGTCACGCACTCCTTGTGGACAAATTCAACTGCACTCCTTGCAGGAATCCTCTGGTTCAAGATAGTGAAACAATTGAAACTAACTCCTGGTTCTCATAGACTTCATATCAACCATGAAATCACATACACAGCATATAAAAGCAAATGCATGACAAGAATCAAATACTCATAAGCACAACATCAATACACAGAGAAATAACACATAACCATGAGATTGAATCAAAGCTTTCTTATATTAATTCAATGCCTGTACATGGGTGTTCTCAACAATTCTCTGCTTGCGCTTCTGCTCTATTCTCAGAATGCTTCCTCAATCATCTCAATAATGTTACAATACACAAGTGAGGGTGTCTATATCCGTTTTCCCTCTAGATCCTAAACTATCAAATCTACAATCAATTTCCTATCTAACAGCATTAAAACTATTAAATGCCTTCCTATCTACTAAGGACAAGAGTTATCCGCTCAAGGTCCCCTTTACAATACAAGTGCACTTCATTAATATGACTTCATTAAAGAGTGGTGCAACAACTTCCAAGTGTTTCTCAAAATGTGCGCTGGCGCTGTCCAACTGTTTCCTCTCGATGTGCTGGCTCGCTTGACGAGTGAGCGATGCTCCTACATCATACTCCTCAGCTCAAAAGTTTTCATGGGCTCTTGTCCATGAGCTCCTGCACGGTGTGTCCATGCTTATGTATCATCGCTTCTGTCTCCCAGCTGGCATCCTCCACTGGGTGATTCTTCCATTTCACCAGGTACTCGAAGTACTACTTTCGACTGGTCTTCTTTCCCACTCGCTTGTCCAGTATGCACTCCATCCGCGGCTTCTCTGCAACTGGTAATTGTTTCTGCCACTGGATCACTGGTTCCTCAGTTCCAGCTTCTGCTTCTCCAGCTCTGTATGGGTATAAATCTGCGATATTGAATATCGGAGATATCCCAATGCCATCCGACAACTCAATTTCATACGCATTTTCCCCAAATTTCTTCAGGACTCTGCATGGTCCGATTTTCTTCATTTTCAGCTTATTATATGTTCCCCTCAGGAACCTTTCTTTCCTCAAGTGTGCCAGAACAAGATCCCCAACCTCAAAATGAAGTTGTCTTCTATGATGATCTGCTCTGCGCTTATATTCCTGATTTGACTCTTTCAGTCGTTGCTTCACCTTGCTGTGAAGTTCCTTCATTGCCTCACCGAACTCTTCTGCACTAGCGCTACTAGTTGCAGTCTGCTATGAATCTCTTAGTTCAAAAAAACCTCTCGGTTGTGTCCCATACACAATCTGAAATGGACTCTTGCCTGTACTCTGATTCACAGAATCATTGTATGCAAACTCCGCCTGTGGCAATACGTTGTCCCAGCTGCTATGGTGTTCAGTCACCAAGCTCCTCAGTAAATCTCCCAGACTTCTGTTCACTACCTCTGTTTGTCCATCTGTCTGTAGATGATAAGCAGAACTAAATGCTAAGTTAGTTCCTAGCTTCTTCCATAGCGTCCTCCATAAATGACCTATGAATTTCGTGTCCCTCTCCGAGACTATACTTTTCGGCAATCCATGAAGTCTCACAACCTCTTTAAAAAACAAGTTCGCGATGTGCGTCACATCGCTGGTCTTCTGACACAGAACGAAATGTGCCATCTTCGAAAACCTGTCTACCACCACAAAGATGGAATCAACACCTCTTTGCGTCCTTGGTAAACCCAATACAAAATCCATGCTTATCGCCTCCCACGGTCTCTCTGGTATGGGCAATGGATGATAAAACCCTGCATTCTGCTTTCTTCCTTTGGAATGCTGACAAACTCGACATCTGTCAACAAACTGCTTGACATCTGCTCTCATGCCTGGCCAAAAATACGATTCGCTCAGCTTCGCGAATGTTTTGTCATGGCCAAAATGTCCTGCTAAGCCTCCACTGTGTTTCTCTTTCACCGAGTTCTCCCTCATGGAGAAATCAGGTATACACAGTTGATTGCCTCTGAACAACAATCCTTCCTGGATCATGAAATCTATCCATGGGCTTCTATCTCTGAGAACTGGATTCTCAGCTGCTTCGTACACTTCCCCGAAATCTGCATCTCCTGCATACATGTCCCTGAGATCTTCAAAACCCAATGTTTGAATCTGGAACTCCTGCAGTACCAAACTTTTCCTGCTCAAAGCGTCAGCTACTTTGTTAGCGGTACCTGCAATATGCGTAATCACAAATGTGAAATTCTGCATATACTCTACCCATTTTGCATGCTTCTAGTTTAACTTATCCTGTTGACTTATAAACTGCAATGCATGATTATTGCTGTACAGTACAAATTCCTTGGGTATCAAATAATGCCTCCACTTCTTCAACGCCTGTATAGTAGCATAAAATTCCTTATCATACGTGGAGTATTTCAGCTTCGCTTCGTCTAGCTTTTCACTGAAATAGGCAACGGGTCTGTCCTCTTGACTCAAGACCACTCCTATGGCGTATCCACTCGCATCACACTTCACCTGGAAGGTCTTCATGAAATCTGGCAACACCAGTATCAGTTGCTCAGTTATCTTCCGCTTCAACAGATTGAAGCTTTCTTCAGCCTCTGCTATCTAGTGAAAAGTTTTATGCCGCTTCTTCACTGTGTCCATCATCGCTGCGCTAATCCCACTGAAATTCCTGATGAACTTCCCGTAGAAACTAGCCAAACCATGGAAGCTTCTCACCTCGAAAATGTTTCTCGGTGATGGCCAATTCTTTATCACTTCCACCTTACTCGGATCCATCTTCAGCTCATTCGCCGAAATAACAAAACCCAAATAAATGAGCTCTGTCTTCAGAAATGAGGACTTCTTCATATTTATCAACATCTTCTCCTGCTGTAGCTTCTTCATCACAATGGCTAAATGCTTCAAATGTTTAGCCTTTGTCTTACTGAAAATCAGTATATCACCCAGATATACGAGACAAATTTTTCGATGAATTCCCTTAGGACTTCATTCATCAGTCTCATGAATGTGCTTGGCGCATTTGTCAAACCAAACGGCATGACCAGCCATTCGTACAAACCTTCGTTCGTTTTGAATGATGTCTTCCATTCATCGCCTTCTCTCATGTGAATCTGATGATATCCGCTCTTCAGATCAACCTTTGAAAAAAAAAATTGCCCCACTTAGGCAATCCATCAGATCATCCATTCTCAGCAGTGGAAATCTATACCTGATGGTTATCTTATTGATYGCTCTGGAGTCGGTACACATTCTCCAGCCTCCATCTTTCTTTGGACTTAGTACTGTTGGAACAACACACAGACTCAAGCTTTCTCTAACTAGTCCTTTATCCAACAAGTCTTTGACCTGTCTTTTGACCTCCTCATTTTCCCGCGGCATTAATCTGTACGTTGCTTTATTCGTCAAACTAGCACCTGCTATGAGATCAATATGATGACTCACACTTCGCATCAGTGGCAACGAATGAGGTAATTCGTCCACGATGATGTCAACGAACTCTCTCAGCAGTTACTGAATTTCTTCTGGCAAGTCGTCCACTCTTGTGCTAGTCAGAACAATCCTCGGTTTTCTGACCACAAAGAATCGTGGATCTTCTTTCTTCTCCATCTCCATGAGAAGTTCCTTCCCGCTCATGAGAAGTATCGTGTTACTTACTTCCGGCTTTACCTCCTTGTCCTTTATTGGAAGCAATTTGTGTGTCCTCCCATCCTTCTCTAGGGTGTATGTGTTCATTCTCCCATCATGAACCACATTTATGTCATATTGCCATGGTCTACCCAGCAATAGATGACATACATCCATGGGAATGACATCGCACAGTATTTTATCAGCATACCCACCGATACTGAATCCAACTAAACATTGTTTAGTGACACTCACCTGATGACCCTTCTGTAGCCACGAAACTTTATATGGACTCGGGTGATCAGTAGTCTCCAGTTCCAACTTCTCTACCATCTCGGTTGAAACGAGATTATCGGTGCTCCCACTGTCAACAATAACCTTGCATTTCCAACCCTTGGTCTTGCAAGTTGTTCTAAACAGTCTGGTCCTCTGCACTGAAATCTCCACCTCTTTCTCAGGTGTCAAAAGGACTTTATGCACAATCAGTGACTTCCCACTTCCTGCGTCTTCACTCTCAACATCACGCCTCTGGGCTTCTGCGATGTGAGCTTCTCCTCCATATTTCTTTCTCTCTGGACACTTGAATGATTTGTGTCCATCTTTTCCACACGTAAAACATGTGATTACTCCTCCTCGGCCTCTTCCTCTACCTCTGGTTCGAAGAAAAGTATCTGCGTCAGCATATCCTCCGCCTTCTGTCTGCTGCCTTCTTGGTTCAGCCTGCTGGCGTTGCTGTGAGGTTCCACCTCTTTCGACTTTACCCTGAGGTTTCTTCCATTCCTCCTTGGGATTTTAATATTTCTCCTGGGAAAGTGCCTTGCCTCTGGGCTGACTTCTGCCTCGCCCTCGCTGACCTTTCTTGCGGCTCAGCTTCTCTTCGGCTTTCAGAGCCATCTGGTAAGCATCTTCTACCATCCTGATAGTATTCATGCTTATCTCATCCTAAATGTCGTATCTCAGACCATTCAGATATCTTTCTACCTTCTCATCATCGCTCTCCCGATGACCTGCTCTGATGTTCAGTCGATAGAATTCCTCAGTGTATTCTTTCACTGTCATCAGTTTCTGCCTCAGGTTCTGCATTCACCTGAACAGATTTCTCTGGTAGTCCCTGGGGATGAATTTCGCTTTCATCTTCGAAATCATTCGATCCCAACTTTTGATCTTCTACTTGCCCTTACAGCGCCTGTCTGCTTGTAGCTCGTCCCACCACAATGCTGCATGTCCCTTCAACTTAGTGACAGCATGTTAGACCTTCTTATCTTCTTCCACATCTTCATAATCGAAGTATGTGTCAAGAGCTCTGATCCAGTCCAGCAACTCTTCTGCATCCAAACTTCCTTCGTAAGCTGGAATGTCCATTTTCGTCTTGGAGCTCATCCTGGCGACGGCTTTAATCAATCGCTCTATTGATGCGTCTTCGGCTGCGACCTCTGCTTCATGTCCAGCTTCCTCTTCAACTTCGGAGTCGCTAAGATCTCCTGCACCAACTCCGCGTCTCTGCGTTGTCTCCATCTCTTCGAGTCTCGCTCTGAGATCTCTTATCTGGCGCTCTGTTTCCGGATTTCCTGCCGGCCTACCTCTTCTCCTCACCTCCCTATATTCTGGGTCAGGTGATTGTCTTTCTCTTCTGGGCGGCATGGTCAATTTCTCTTCTTCACTTCAGAAAGCAAAGATGCTCCTCGCTGATACTATTCTGATGCGTATCAGGGTGTCCCTTCTCTCCTTCGCTTCGCTTGTCTGAAATATACAGACAAGATATCAAGCTCTGATACCACTTGGTGGCAACCGTACCTCTCGTTGCACAATCGCCCTCCAGAACCTTCTCTTCTCTCGGCCCGAAGAGTCTAAAGACTCTTCTATTTCCCTTTCAGAAAATATGCAACCCACAGCTCTTTCCCCGCTGCTCTTCGCTTTTGATCTATCGGACAATCGGAACCTCGCGCTTCGTGAGTTCTCTATCTATCTTTTGGGTTCTCTAACCCCCGAGACCCGATGCGCCGAACGCAGAGACTCACGATCAGTCAACGCTGACTTCTTGCTCCACTATCGAAACTTCGCGCTATCGCGACCTCGCCACTCGCGAGTCCTAGCATCTGTTTCTTCGACTCCCAATCGCCGAGACGCCGAGATGCTGAGATGTCTATGTCCTCCGGTCGCGATCTCGTTGCCTCACTATATCGCGCCTCGCGATTTCAACCACCCAAATATTGGGCTTCCAACTCACGAACCCCGCATTTGCGATATTCCGGCACCTGTCTTCCACTCTTCCTCTGTGGACCACACTTCCACGAAATCACCGAGATTTCGCTCCTCGCGGCTTCGCAACTTTCGCTTCCCAAATCTTCGTCGCTTTCTCACGAAGTTCCGAGACGCCGACTCACGAATAGAGACCAATACCCCTCGTGATCCCGATTGACGGTTTTGCGCTCCTTTGAACTTCAAACCTTTACCAACCTGCACTGTAGCTTTCTTGCGCCTGCAAGATCCAACGGCTCACAGTAGCTCATGAAACCTCCTAGGAGAGTTTCGTCCGTCCGTCCTTCCTCTGGTGATTTCAATGAGACGAAACAAGTATCTTCCCCACGAAGACTTGTCCACCTACACACAAGTTTTCAACACTTGCTTGAATACTTCAAAGAACAATTTCTCCCTGTGCAATTCTCCGATGGATTCGAAGGCCTATCCCTCTTGAGCTTCCTCGAAATCCTCAATTTCCTCAAAGGAATTTTTCACGCACTCCTTGCAGCAAATCTTCAACTTTTCTAAGTGTTGAAGCTTCTTCTTTGCTCACCCCTGCAGCAACAGTCTCTCGATACTCTTTGCTCAGAATCGCAACTCTGAGTATCCTTCTAGCCTACGCACGCCTTGCCCGGCTCTGTGCCTATTTGCACTTCTGAGAACTTAGAACAAAAATTTCTTCTATCTGAACCCTGCAGTCACGCACTCCTTGCGGACAAATTCAACTGCACTCCTTGCAGGAATCCTTTGGTTCAAGATAGTGAAACAATTGAAACTAACTCCTGGTTCTCATAGACTTCATATCAACCATAAAATCACATACACAGCATATAAAAGCAAATGCATGACAAGAAGAAAATACTCATAAGCACAACATCAATACATAGAGAAATAACACATAACCATGAGATTGAATCAAATCTTTCTTATATTAATTCAATGCATGTACATGGGTGTTCTCAACAATTCTCTGCTTGCGCTTCTGCTCTATTCTCATAATGCTTCCTCAATCATCTCAATAATGTTACAATACACAAGTGAGGGTGTCTATATCCGTTTTCCCTCTAGATCCTAAACTATCAAATCTACAATCAATTTCCTATCTAACAGCATTAAAACTATTAAATGCCTTCCTATCTACTAAGGACGAGAGCTATCCGCTCAAGGTCCCCTTTACAATACAAGTGCGCTTCATTAAAGAGCGGCGCAACAACTTCCAAGTGTTTCTCAAAATGTGCGCTGGTGCTGTCCAGCTGTTTCCTCTCGATGTGCTGGCTCGCTTGACGAGTGAGCGATGCTCCTGCATCAAAAATATAGGAGTAAGGAGAATTACCATTACTTTCCTCAACAATGTCTTCCAATCTTCACATCTATGTGTGCATTATTTAACATGCCCAAGTTCAGAATTACTGGCAATGGAACCAATGTTGTAATCTAAGCTAAAGCATGAAGATGTTATCAGTAGTTCATCAAACAGACAAATACACACAACACACAACACACAACTATAGAAGCACACACATATACATACAAGGAATCATACACAAAGTATTAGGAGAACCAACAATATGCACTTTATTATGTACAACAACAAGTTACCCTCTTTTCTCTGTTACATAGCCATTTATATACTTGTGTATTTAGTTATACGAAAATTACAACTTCTGAACTGCCTCAGTCAATTGACTCAATTGGAAAACCGACTGACTCACATACTCGACTTAAACATTAGATTGACTTACATATCCAACATGGTTGATTGTTAGGTCTAGTCAACTAGCCCCTACAATAACATCATTATACTATCCCTACTTGAGACATTGGTGATTTTGGATTAAGTCTGAAGAAATTTTGGAGAGCCTCTTTCCATCCATGTTGTTTATCTTGTTCTTGTACATTAAGTACCTAATTATAGTTGTGCTCTCAATGGGGGAAAGACTCTATTAAATAAGGAGGATAGGATAGGGTGTATTTCCTTTAACTTTGATATTAGAAGTTATAAAATTATTTTTGATCTATTCTATGTTTCTCCAATTTTCTCGAGAGATATTGAATCCAAAAAATTCACATCCATACAAGATAACAGGAGTAAAAGGAGTCTCAAAGAGGAACTTTTTCTTATCCCATAGCAAAAGGTCTGCTAATTTACAATTATTTTAAGCCCATAATGAGATTTCCACCCTCCATTTATCATTTTCTCAATGCTATAGTTCCAATTGAACTTGTGATGAATATCAATTACAATATACTTGTACGAAAGAACTTCCTCCAAGGTATTTTTGTCATATACGGAAGTATCATCGGTGATCTTCTGGGATTTAATTATCATAACCTTGATTTTGTCAGTGTTCACGACCATTCATGTACTAGAGGAGAAGTCCTTGAGGATGCTAAGCTTCTTATTGAGGTCATAGGGATTCATTTCCATAAGAAAAATATCATTGACATAGAGAACAAGGATGATGACTATACTAGCAAGAGTTGGTCCAACACAACTTACAACTTCTAGACAAGATTCCAACTTGTAAATGTATATGCAAAAAAGGGTATGGGATATGGGACAACCTTGCTTGACTCCTATATTGTAGTTAATTTCTTCTGACCAACCCTTAGGGATCCTAAACTTCACAATAACATTCCCATACAACCTTACCGCAACAACTCTCACCTTGGAGGGAACTTTTATCTCTTCTAACCTATTCCAAAGGTTGGTCCTACGAACATTGTCAAAAGATTTCCTAAAATCAATAAAACAACAAAGGAGATTAGTTTTATTGTTGAGACACTCCTCTACAAGAATCCTAAGTGTGACAAGGTGGTCCACCGTTGAATTATAACCTCTAAAACTAGCCTAGCCTTTAGCTCTTTTTCAATGATTTTCTAGCTATATGCTTATCTTCTTTTCCAAAATAGTTCCATATAGATTGGCTAAAATGGGGCTAATCATAATGGTATTATAATTAGAGGGATTGCTTTTATCCCCACTTTTAAAAATAGGTACAATGAGGCTTTGAGTCCAGGGTTTAGGGAAGCCCTGCTTGATTGCTAAGTTGAAGAGCTTGTGTATATGAGGGATCAAAGTAAGCCCTCCAATTTTTAATATGTCAACTCGGTATCCTTCAATGTCCTTAGCTTTCACGTTTGTGTGTCACTTAACCCCAAATTTTATGCCTTCTATAGAAAAAATTCATCTTCTATAGAAACTTTCGGAATGTTGTCCAAGACATTACATAATTCATAAAGATTTTTAAGGTAGGAATTCCAATCTTCTAGGGGAATCATATCATTTTCTTTAGTTTTACGAGTTCGAATTTGCCTCCAAAAATGCTTTGGACCTAGCTTAGATAGGTGCAAAAAACTCTTTTTTATTTTTATTTTTATTTTATATAGTGTCATTTTTTCCCTTTTAATTAGGGATTTGTATCTATTAATATTATCATATTTAAGGGCTCATTAGACGTAATGGATTTTGTATCAAGTTTACACTCGTTATTATACCAAGGGTTGGAAATTCTATTCTACTTTTTACACAACACTTCGATAGAGATTCTTTTTATGGAGGTAGATAGGATTGTTGTAAAATTATGATAGTTGTCTTCAATATTGTTCTTATATGATAAAAGATTTAATTTAGTGTTGAAATCCTTGTTGGCCCTTGACCAAGTTTTGGGAGATTCTTAGTCAAGTTGACCTATTTTGTGACTTCGACAGTCTGTCCAACAAGGAGCACAAGTTGAATCGGAGATCACGGAATCTCGGCCCACTTTGGGGTCCATTTTGGGATTTTTGGAATATGTAACGGGATTGGGATATCGGCCCATGGGTTTTACCCATGCCTAGAACTATTTTGTAATGTATACATAAGATTGCTAGGAAATGTAAAGAGGGGAATGTGATAATATCGACATCTATGTGATGTATGCTAAGTGCTAGTAAGGTCTGTAAGAGCTTTGTGCCTGTGTAAGACTTGCAGAGCTAAGTGCAAGTCATTGTAAGAAGTTGTGGAAGACTGTGTGCTCAGATCTACTCGGGGAAGAAGGATCTAGCGAGCTGCGCAGATCTTTTGTCCTGTATGGAGTAAGGGTTTCTGTGGCTTTGTGCTTGTAACCTATTAAGAAGCTAATAAAGAAGAAGAGTTGGTGGATGTAGCCCCAGGGTGGAGGTGAACCACGTAAACCTTGTGTTGTCTTGCTTTGTGCCTTATTTTGATGCATTGATGTGTTATTTCCTAAGTGCTTTGAGACAATTAGATATATCTGTTATGCTTAGTGTTGATGACATGTAGAATGTTAGATCTTATATATATATATATGCTCAGTGCTTGATCCATTAGATCTAATCTAGTTTGCATATGCTAAGTGCTTGAATATGTTAGATCATTGTGAATGCCGCAAAGCTTTGTTTTATCAGCGAAGTGAATATTAGTTGCATATTGAGGAACTGTCGATGCTAAGTGCTTTACTTAGTGTTAGAATCACAGATTTGTGTCCCATCTAAGGATGCAGACACCTGAGTCTTGCAACTACCCCTGCCTCTAACTCAGTTGAGACTTCATCTGCTTTGCAGGTGTTGTTTCAGGATAAATTCGTGAGTGCGGACACAGACCAATCTCCCCAGATCCACTCGGATCTGGAACAAAACGTGACAGAATACTACCTTTTCCCTAGATCTAGCCTATTGAATGAACTAAGAGAAATGGATGGTGGTCATACCTTATGAACGCTCTCCTTAAATCTCTGTTGTTCCTCGCTTTGCTCCGATGCTCTTGTGTCGTCCAATCACAACAACACAAACCAAACACAGCAAAAGCAGATTAATATATTCAAAGACTAGTCTATACATGTGATCAAGGAATCATGTAATAAGATGACATCATCATTATGGGAAAGGGACATATTCATGTATTGAATTAACTGAAAGAGAAATATACAACCTGAGCCTTGATGTTGTAGATCTCCTTTCGATGGCTCCTAGCTCTGACACACACACTTGCTCATGCATGAAGAAGTTCAACCACATATGATGACCTTGCTTGTTGTCTCTTGCTGCTGTAGCTTCAATCCTCCATACAATATTGCACAAGTTCTCCAATCAATATCTTGCTAGCTTGCTTCTTCTTCTAACCATTTCCATGAGCAATATCCGCAATATATAGGAGAAGATGACTAGTTACGTGGATAGGGAATGATCCCAAGATATCTGGAAAGTCAGTACTTTGCCAACCATTCGAAAGCCAACTCATCCTTCTAGAAGGATCGAGAACTTATCCATTTTCCTCCTTTAAAAACATGTTCGCACCCTGACCTTGAGTACAGTGCGAGAAGTTCGCACTCTAGATGAATGCAGCCTGCGGGAATGAAGGATTCTCGCAGGAGAGTATATATGCAGCCTGCGAACTATTTTCAAAATATGATTTCTGGAAGATGACAAGTGTAACTTTTCTCATGAAAATGTTCTTATTGAAGAGTTTGATATTCCATCATCATGACATGATCATAATATCATCTCAATAACCAAAAATGTGGATAACAGAATGCCCCCCAAAGTCTGAGAGTGGAACCAGTGACAGTCGATAGACTTTGTAAGCTGCATGTGTGTGTCGAGAACCAAAAGCACATCTAATCAGAGACCTGCAAGCATCCAAGCATCAAAAAAATATCATATATATCAATTCTGAGGTAGGCATTCCCATACTCAGATCATAGACTGATGACATCATACCCAAAAGTCATGGCCACCAATCATACACTGTGGATCCATGTAGTCATAACATAGCACAGCCACCTAAATACACTGTGGATCTGTGCGACAAATTTTTAATCAAGACGACATAGCCACGAAACATACACAGTGGATCTATGTGTCGCAAATAATACATACTCCATCGCAACCTGGATCATAAGGATAATGTCCAAGGTCTTCAATCTCATCAGCTAAAGTACTAATCTGACCATGTGATTACATGTGTCGAAGTCGAACATCGTAGAAACCACTTGATTACCGGTCATTGATATATACCGTTAACAAGTGCGAGGGAAATCACCATTGATGTCAATGACTCCCAAGGTACTACAGTACAATCCATCAATTGTGAATAAATGAGCTGATCTCGAACAACCGATGGAATCTTTCGATCAGAGGTCAATGAGGTAAACCCACTGTCGAAAGCGAGAAACTTGCCATTGAGGCATGCAAGCTCCAAGGTACTGAATAATTTCTAAGTCTCAATCCTGGATAATGTGCTGATGTCGACGGAACAAGACTCGTCACAGGAGGGCCTTGATGTATCCCCCATCAGTGACACGAAATGAGTAACAGAGTTTGAAAGTGAAACAGAGTATGTGGCAATTGGACTTTGGACACAGGGAAGGCCGACACAAAGTGAAAGGATAACTGCAGATGGTCGACTCAATAGAGGTTTCAAATGGACATCTCTTGAACATATGGATGACACGACCAATGATTTGGCAGCATTGACCCAAAGACGACACATGGAAAGACCTTGTAATCAAATCGAATGAGAGACAAATGGATTTCCCAAACCAACTTCGGATGATGAATAGGGGGTGTCATGTTCAAGAGAGACACTTACTACCAATTAACACAAATACAAAATATATCCCTTTTCCCAAATTTTTCCCCCACCATTTCTGGCAAGTACCTCTTTATTTTTACGCAAGCTTGAAGAGGATCACATATGCTTGTTAATATAAGCTCATCCTTCGGACGAGTCCCTCGGAGTATTTTTAACGAACCCTAAGAAGGAGTGGTTCAGTCCCATCACGGGTCTGTCAATGTTTGTTTAACGAGTCTAGAGATAGTAAACTCGAAGGTTTTTCAAGATTATAGAGTTTGGAAAAATGCTTAAAAGAGAACTCTCTCAGTGCCTTTTTTGTACAATAGTCCAACGAGACCGAAAAAGGGTTAAACTATCGCTCGAAGGACGCGTAAGTTCAAATACTTTAAGGAGCGTGAAAATAGCAAGGTCGCTCGGCAATCTTTTCATGTTTAGAGAGTCTAAAAAGGGCTTAAAGTCAACTCCAGGGGGGTTCCTTTTTCGTGTAACCACATCGAGCCCAGAAAAGGGATAAAACAACGCTCGATCGCGTTCTAAGTTTTTCACAAGTGCTAGAACGGATAAAAGGCACTTGAGGTTTTTAGATCAAAACCATAGAAAACCAAATAAACACACCACACTTCAAAAGTTTTTTGGTCCATAAACGTCTCGTTATGTGCCTGCAAGTCATTTTACTCACTTTCATATTAGTAATTAGGGTTAAATGGGCAAAATAATGAAATAAAAATGAAAAAACCCACTTTCACTATGGTAAAAAGTAAATAAAAACCAATTTACATTTCATTCTTACCATGTATTTTACCTATTTACCAATTCAGTGCAAAAAACCACCATTTTCCTTCGATCTTCACAGTCAATTTCCGGGAGCTTCAGGGCATCATTTCGCAAACCGTCTGGATCAAACTGGTAAGTGATCCATTCCTTAACTTTCCATGGTTTAATTTTATGATTTCATCGGTTAAAAATTAAGTTTTAGGTTGAAATTTGAAACCCTATGCACGCGAGAGGATTCTCGCAAGCCACCCATGCGGGGCCTGTGAGAAATCCTAATTCCCGCAGACGAGCTTTAGGTAGGGTGCGGGAAACCCGCACTGTGTATTATACTCAGCCTGCGAACGGCGCAGAGTTAAAATTTTGCATAATGTTTTGACCCATAAAATCAATTTTTTCATATTTTAAGATTACTAATTATCTTAATATGATTACCATGCAGGTGAATAATCACACAATGGTGCTCGAATGGAGGAAACGAGAGCACTAAGAAGATAATTCCGCTGTCGAAAATCATCCTCAAACTATCGCTGCTTTACGAGATTGTGGTCTCCTAAAGTATTTCCGTATACCGGGCATGAGAACCCAGGTTCGATTATTGGAATACTTAGTTCGGATGTGGGATCCGGATCAACAGGTATTTAATGTGGGTGCCCATACATTGACGATTGATATTGAGGATATTTATTTCCTGACTGGGTTGTCAAGACGGGGTTCGTATGTCAGTTTGACTGGTACCCGAAGAGGGGGTTTGAAAATGAGCGATTATTGCAGACAGTATTGTGTACCTGAGGCTGAACGCCGGGACGGGAAGGTGGCCATTTGGGGAGTGACTAATATCACTCTCCGTACCATACTCTTCACCATAGCTCGGATGGCAGGCAGTGCTGCCCCGTACATGGCTCTACAGAGCTATTTTCAGTATGCTCTAGAGTGTGTCGAGCCCCGGGTCTTCAACTGGGCTGATGCAGTGCTACGTAGCCTCAAGAAACAACTAACCAAATGCAGGCGTGGCAGTCTAAAGAAGTTTGGTTATGGATCGCTGTTGGTGTCCTTCTTCTGCGAGAGAGTTCTAGTGTACAGGCTTCAGGCTGATTGGCACTTTCTGGGTCCCAGGGACCCAAGGATGTTACGATGGTGCCAACTCATGACTAGACATGTGACAGGACCGATAGTCAGGTATGACGATCGCTTCTTCGACTGGCTCCAAGGCCAGGTTGTGATGATAGAGGATTATGCATATGCTGGCTTGGACTTTCGAGGTGATCCTGACCTTTCCCTTCCTGAAGACGCACAGTGGGGAAATATTGGTAAGAAGTACACCAACTTTTTCACTTTTTAGATGTTTTTGTATTTTCATCATATTAAATGTTTTTGGTTTTGTAGTTTTAGCCGAAGACTAACACCAAATCGTATTGATAACACAGATGTTGGGGCCTACAGACCAGCTGGTAGTTCTCCTGTTCAGCGACGAGGAGAAGCAGTAGTTGCAGTCCCCCAGTATGCCGAGGACTACCTTACAGTGGAGCAAAACTTAGAGGGCTTGATGCATGATGTTCCAGATATGCCTCTGGAGGAGATCCCACGACGTGATCAGCGTCATACCGTGGGAGTCTCTGCCTCTATGGGTCGTTTGCTCCGCAGAGTAGCCAGGACTTTAGCATGCTATCGTGAACATCATTGATGTCATGATATCATTATGTAGAAGCCATGAGCTTCCATTTTTGATCTTTTTGGTCTTCGGACACATTTTGTAAAAAACAAACTTTGATCGTTATATATATATACATGGTATTTACCGGCTTACTTTACACTTGTGTACATGTGCTTGATTTATAAATTGTTCAAATGCCTGTCTAATACGTAATTAGCTAAAGCATCTGTTAATGTATTAAGACTTCTCGGAATGTGTTGATATTCTATATAATCAAAATGTCTTTCCAAGAGACGAATCCGCAAATAAATTCTTAATAATGTAGGACTTCTAATAGAATAGACATTACTTAGCTGTAGCACCACTAGCTGCGAGTCAAGTCGCACAACCAAACGACGAATTCCAAGAGAGATAACATCAACCAATAACTCAATCACGGCGCTATACTCTGCGATGTTGTTGGTTGCCCGCCCAAGACATACACCCTGTAAAGATATAAGCTCATTTGTTGGGGCATAGATTTCCCAGGCAGCAGAAGCTAGGTTCCGAGTACTATGGCCAGCGCCATCGGCGAAGCCAATATAAGGTAGTGAATACTCCGACATCTGACAATCAAACACAATGTAATCGTAAGGGTAAAAACCAAATAACGTCAAACTCAGAACTAAAAATACCACACACACTCAGTATGATACATAAAAATACAAGTACTTCATGCAAAAATGACTCATGCATAGTACTTCTTTAAGTACAACCCATTTCTGGGTTCACTCAAAGGTACCCCACCATAATCCACTAGCTCATATGCCCACTTTGCCAAAACTTTGCTAACAATATAAGGCCCATGCCACATTGGTTCAAATTTCCCAGCTCCTAAGACATCTTTATCTTGCTCATACAAAAGAACAAAATCTCCTTCAGAGAAGACACGAGGTTTAACATGCTAGTCTTACTGTGCCTTAACACGTTTCTTCTGGGCTTCGATTACCAAAGTAGCATCACGGCGAGTTTCATCTAATCGCATCAAATACAACAGACTTTCCTCTTCGGCAGAAGTATTTGGTAAAAGTTCTACAACTAGTTTCAAATACGGAATCTCACATTCTATCGGCAGAATGGCTTCCATGCCATAAACTAATCGAAAAGGCGTGAATCCTGTGGCAGACTTAACAGATGTCCGATACGCCCACAATGCCGAAAATCACATTGTGTGCCAGCTAGTTTTATGTATTCCTATCATCCTTCGAATCATAGTGATAAGAACTTTGTTAATGGCTTCGACCTGACCATTAGCCTGTGGATAATAGGGTGTTGAGCTATCATGCCGAAGGCCCAACTTCTCCATGAGTTCAGACATCATATTATTTCTAAAATGACTACCGTGATCGGTAACGATAGCCTGAGGAACACCAAAACGAGTGATGACATGGTTGAAAAGAAATAGTGTTGCATTTCTCCCAGTATTATCGAATGTCGGCATTGCCTCGACCCACTTAGTAAAATAATCAACAGCGACAATAATATAACCATGCCCCCCGGCCGAGTGAGGGTGACATGTCATGAAGTCAATGCCCCATTTAGCGAAAGGATCGACTGAGATTACAGGATGAAGGGGAGCGGGATGCGACCGAATCTTCTGATGATAGGTTTGGCATGCATGACACTTCTGAACAGCAGTAATGAAGTCTTTAAACAATGAGGGCCAAAAGTATCCTGCACGTAAGATTTTCTGGGCAGTAGCATACCCAGACATATGACCGCCACATGCTCTCGAGTGGCAATCATTCAAAGCTCTCTCGGCTTCTTCAAAGGTTAAACAATGTCGAAACACAGAGTCAACACCTCGACGATAAAGAGTATCGCCGAGAATAATATAATGACGTGCTTGATAACGAACACGACGTCGTTCGGCACTAGACAAAGCAGGCTAGANCGTAAGATTTTCTGGGCAGTAGCATACCCAGACATATGACCGCCACATGCTCTCGAGTGGCAATCATTCAAAGCTCTCTCGGCTTCTTCAAAGGTTAAACAATGTCGAAACACAGAGTCAACACCTTGACGATAAAGAGTATCGCCGAGAATAATATAATGACGTGCTTGATAACGAACACGACGTCGTTCGGCACTAGACAAAGCAGGCTAGAAAGTTTGAGTTTGGAGATATATAATGATATCTCCGTACCAAATATCATCGGTACTTATAAGGAAAAGTGACTCGTCAGGTAACGAATCAACTGCTACTTTTTCCGTGGCAGTGTTGGGAAAATCACAAATCAACTCAGCGAAAACTAGGGACTTCTTCGATGTGGCTTGATCGAATTCCAAATCGAACTCCTGGAGAATAACAATCCACTTGGAGTACTTGCCCCCCAGCAATTGACGAGTCAATATATGTTGCATGGGGTTCCAGTGTGAAATCACGGTAGTTTTCTTGGCGAGAATGTAATGACGAAAACGTTGAACTGCTTGAACAGCAGCCAAGGCCAGATTTTCAACATGTTGGTATTTAATTTCCGTAGAAGTTAAACTTTGACTCAGGTAATATATAACATGCTCATCGCGGGCATCATCCTCTTGAACGAGAACCATGCCGATAGTATACTCGGACGCAGCTAAATAAAGAAAGTAATCTGGACTATAATCCAGAGGAAAAAGAAGAGGAGCTTTGGTAAGGGACAACTTCAAGGCTTCAAAGGCATCGTTAGCAGCTTTATCCCAGACAAACTCCGAACCTTTCTGTAAAAGATGTGTAAAACCCCGAGTAATCTCAGCGTAATTCGGGATGAAGCGACAAAGAAAGTTTGCTTTCCTCTGCAAACTTTGTAACTGGTGAAAAGAAGAAGGAGGAGGGAGATTGAGAATCGCCTCGACCTTGATTGGATCCACCCGGATCCCATGGCGTGTAACAATAAAACCAAGGAGACGGTCGGATTCTACGCAAAAGACACATTTATGCGGATTCAAGCGAATGCGATAGAATCGACAACGAACAAAAATAGCTCGGAGATGCTTAGGGTGATCGACTCGATGTAAAGAGTGAGCCGGCAAATCGTCCAAATATGGTTGAACAATGTGCTTAATATCGTGAAATGCGTAAGACATAGCACGTTGGAATGTAGCACCTGCGTTCTTTAGACCGAAAGGAAGTTTACGGTAGGCGAAAGTACCCCAAGGACAAATAAAAGATGTTTTGTGTTGGTCCTGAGGAGCGATATTGATTTGATTATAGCCAGAAAATACATCCATGAGGGAAAAGATTTCACTACCAGCACAATCATCGACGATTTGGTCAATGAAAGGGGTTGGAAAATTGTCCTTCGGACAAGCTTTATTGATATCCCGATAATCAACACAAACACGTATACTACCACCCTTTTTATCGATCGATACTGGATTAGAAACCCATTCTGTCAATGCCAGAGAATAAATAAAACCGGCTTTTAGAAGTTTTTCAACCTCAAGTTTAATGGCCGCGGCTTTATGTGGATGGACAGGACGGAGGCGCTGCCGGACTGGTTTGGCTCTGGGGTATGTCTTAATTTCATGCACCACAATAGACGGGTCAATACCCAGCATCTCTTCATAACTCCATGCAAAGATATCACGAAATTATTTAAACAAGGAAGTGTAAGTGACAATTTCTTCAGGAGAAAACGAAGCTCCAATATTAACGTTCTCGACTATCCCAGGTTTCACTGAAATATTTATGGGTATCGTGGGTGAAATGTTACTCAGATTCCCTTCAGAAAACACATCTCGTGTGGATTGGGGAACAGTGGAGATAACAACAACAGTCGACGGAGTCGAAATCCGGTGATAATTCTCAAGAGTCTGTTGTTCCAGAAACAGTATGGAACGATGATGCCCATCGTCCCAATGGGTATCATCCAAGACGGACATGATCATCTCGTCAGTTGGAAAAACAACGCGGAAAGGATCAGGAGACAATTCCTCACAAGAAGAAGTAGTAGGGGTTGCTGATTGAATGGCTTTGTAATCGGACTCAATCAGACTTAACGGCATAACGTCGCCGAAACGAACATGATCTCCAGGATCAGGCACTATCCAAGGGTCAACAGACACTGGAAGTTCATGAGGCGCGGTAGAGATCATGTTAATAGATGCAACGGACGGGCTTGGAATATTGGGTGGAGGTGGTATGGGAAAAGTGCCCATTAACGAAGAATCTTTTAAAAGACTGACTCCAACATTCTCATAACCCGGTGGAGTGTTCGCTATGAACGGTACATTGCCCGTGCGAGTATCGGCATTAAAGAAGGCAAGTTGATCAACCGTAACCACTCTTCCCTGGTGAGGAAATCGTAGAACACGGAAAAGGGTTGATACAACAGCACGCATAGAATCGACCCAACTTTAACCAAGCAGAAGATTATAATCAAGAGGAGTATCGAAAACTTCCACTTCCACTTGGACGGTCTTACCTTCAAGAGTAACAGGCAACGACGGCAGAACACCGTAAGGTTTAAAACCAAAGCCATTGAAGGCTCGTAAAGTGTTTTGTGACTCGGTTAACGGTGGAGAGCCAATGGCTTTCCAACAAGAAAAAGACATCACACACGTAGAGGCACCCTCATCAATAACCGTCCGACAAATGCTCTTGTCGGCAACAACAACTTGTATTTGAAATGCAAGCTGTGCGGGTAACCTTGGAATATGCTCTGTCAAGTCAAAGACTATTAAATTCTCGTCTGTAGGATCGATTCCACCTATGGCTTTCGCTGTGCAGGACAGGACTAAAGGACTTCAAGGGCAGACATCGCTGAAGGTGCTTGGGCCAGATCTTCTACAATACTGTAGTTCTGAGCCGCCCGTGCATGAGGATTGAATGTCGACTTCTTAACGACACCTTTTGGGGGAGGTCGTATAACTGTATCAAGGTGCGGTCGTTCGAGATGAAGAGGACCGGTTGTTGGTGGATTCGGTGGAGAGTTTGGTACCAGATCAGGAGGTGTATCGTCAACCTTCTCCTTAGAAGGATTATAGTCTTTAGCTCTAGTGGTAAGTGTAACAGTGTCTTTCTTCGAATCACCAGTGCACATTAAAACATAGGATTGTGTAGAGGTAGAGGCAGAGGGTTGGTCATGGATGACCAACGAAGCCTGTTGTTGAGATGGGAAGGGTTGAGACAAGACAGCCGGAGTAGAAGGTTTCGGTGTTGATTGAAGGAACTTATGAACTTCGGCACGTCTCGGACAATCCTTTGTGTAGTGATCGTCACTACACATAAGGCAAGGGTAGCGTGGTTTGCGCTTATCTCGGTCATCAACAAGAGGGGTTTTGGTTTGCTCATTCGGATTAACATTTTTACCCTCCTTATTCTTGCCTCTCCCTTTTTTGAATTTGTTCTTACTGGCAAGTGTAGATTGAACAACGTTCACTTCAGAGGTTTTACCGGCGGGAGGGGCAGGAGACGGAGCATTTTGAACATTAGAAGAATTGGATTTTGGGGTTGTAGTTGACATGGAATGTGAATGGGCATGAGTAGTCCCAATCACACCATCAGCTGCATGTGAAGCAACTAGAGCAGTAGAAGTGTTGGAAGTACCAAGACGAGGTAAATCAGGTAGTAAGTCATACAAAGTGCCTGTTTGCGAATAAAC
>JASDQU011177747.1:7883-21628 GCA_032191745.1 Picea mariana
TGTATGCAAATTCTGCTTGTGGCAGAATCTGATACCACTGATTATGATGCTCAGTGACCAGACTCCTCAATAAGTTTCCAAAACTTTTGTTTACCACCTTAGTATGTCCATCTGTCTGAGGGTGATAAGATAATCTAAATGACAAATCCATCCCCAACTTATTCCACAGTGTTCTGCAAAAATGACCAACAAATTTTGTGTCTCTATCTAAGACAATGCTCCTAGGTAGGTCGTGAAGTCTCACAACTTCCTTGAAAAACAGATTTGCAACATGGGTTGCATCACTGGTCTTCTAGCACGGGATAAAGTGTGCCATCTTCGAAAATATATCCACCACTACAAATATGGAATCAAATCCTCTTTGTGTTCTTGGTAGTCCCAATACAAAATCCATGCTTATTACATCCCAAGGTCTCTCTGGTATTGGCAATGGTTGATACAATCTAGTGTTCTGTATTTTTCCTTTTGCATGTTGGCAGATTCTACATCTGTTCAAAAACTTTATCACTTCTTTTCTCATACCTGGCCAATAGTATGAACTACTCAACTATGCAAATGTTTTATCATGGCTGAAATGTCGAACCAACCCTCTACTATGCTTCTCCTTCAAAAGGTTGTCCCTCATTGAACATTTTGGTATGCATAATTGATTTCCTTTGAACACTGATCCCTCTTAAATAATGTACTTTGTCTACTGACTCTTGTCTCTTAGCACAGTATTTTCACATGCTTCATATGCTTCATTGAGATCTGCATCATCACAATACATATCCTTCAGGTGTTCAAACCCCAAAGTCTTCACCTGAAATTCCTGCAGAATCAAACATCTCTTGCTCAATGCATCAACAACTTTGTTAGCACTCCCAGCAATATGTTTTATGAAAAAAGTAAAATTATACATAAACTCAATCCTCTTTGCATGCTTCTGATTCAATTTTTCCCGCCTGGTTATGAATTGTAAAGCTTGGTTATTGCTATACACGACAAATTATTATGGGACAAGGTAGTGTCTCCACTTCTTCAGGGCTTGAATTATGGCATACAATTCCTTATCACATGTGGAGTATTTTCTCTTAGTCTCATTCAACTTTTCACTGAACTAGGCAACATGCCTATTAGCCTAGCTCAAAACTACTCCAATTGCAACTCTACTTGCATCACACCTCACTTGAAATGTCTTTCCAAAATTAGGTAAGACCAGAATTGGTCTTTTTCTTATTTTCTCCTTCAGTGTATTGAAGCTCCTCTTGGCCTCCTCTTTCCATTTAAAAGACTTATGCTTCTTCTTTACTTTATCCATCATTGGTGCACAAATTCCACTAAAATCTCAGATGAACTTCCTATAGAAACTTGCTAATCCATGGAAGCTTCTTACGTCAAACATGATTCTTGGTGATGGCCATTCTTTGATTGCTTTCACCTTTTCTAGATCCATCTTCAGTTCATTTGAAGAGATCACAAAACCTAGGTAAATGATTTTTGTCTTCATAAAAGAGGACTTCTTCAGGTTTATCAACAACTTTTCCTGTTGTAGTCTCCTCATCACTAGTGTCAGGTGTCTCAAATGATCCTCTTTAGTCCTGCTAAAGATTAGTATATCATCTAGATACACAACCACAAACTTGCCAATGAAATCTTTCAGTATTTCATTCATCAACCTCATAAAAGTACTCAGGGTGTTTGTTAAGACAAATGGCATAAGAAACCACTCATACAAACCTTCATTTTTCTTAAAGGCTGTCTTCCATTCATCACCCTCTCTCATCCTTATCTGGTAATATCCACTCTTCAAATATATCTTGGAAAAGAAGTTTTCTCCACTTAAACAGTCCATTAAATCATCCATTCTTGGAAAAGGGAACCTATACTTGATGGTGATATTGTTAATGTCTCTTGAGTCTGTACACATTCTCCATCCTCCATCTTTCTTTGGGATCAACATAGTTGGCACTGTGCATGGACTCAATTTTTCTCTGACCAAACCCTTGTCTAACAATTCCTGGACTTGGTTCTTTACCTCCTCATTCTCTCGAGGTGTCAGCCTATATGCTTCTTTGTTTGACAGACTTGCTCCTGGTATCAGATAAATATGATGGGTGATACTTCTGATGGGTGGAAATGAGTTAGGTATCTCATCCACCACTATGTCAACAAAATTATCCAACAATTCCTGAATTTTTTCAGGTGGATCATCCATTGAAGTACTTGTAAGGACAACTCTAGGTTTCCTCATCACATCAAAATCCATCTCCTGTCCTTTCTTAACTTCTTTCAGGAGTTCCTTCCCACTCATGATAAGTATGCTTGTGCTGGCCTCCTCTTTCCCTTTCTTCTCCTCTATTGGAAACAACATGTGTCTCCTACCATTCTTCTCCAAGGTGTATGTGTTTTTCCTCCCATCATGAATGACATTCTTTTCAAACTGCCATGGTATTCCCAACAAAATATGACATACATCCATGGGAATTACATCACATAGAATTTCATCTCTATATCCTCCTATTTTAAATTCAACCAAGCATTGTTTAGTAACCATTACCTGGTGTCCTTTCTGCAACCATGATACTTTGTATGGATTCAGGTGTATAGTTGTCTCTAGCTCCAATTTCCCCACCATCTCCGTGGATACTAAGTTTTCAGTGCTCCCACTGTAAATTATCACCTTGCATACTCTGTCTTTAGTAATGCAAGATGTCCTAAAGAGACTGTTCCTCTGCACTGACTTTTCAACTTCCGCCTATGGTTTTAAGAGAACCTTTCTCAACATCAGGGATGTTCCATCCTCTGCTCCTTTTGCTTCAAAATTTCTTCTCTGTGCTTCCTAAAGATGAGCTTCACCTCCTTCTTCTCTCTTATTCCTCTCGGGAAATTCCCAAGACATGTTCCTTGTCTTTCCATAGACATAGCACCTTACTTCTACTCCTCTACTTCTTCCTCTTCCTCTAGAATAACTTATTCCACCACCTTGTCTTCCTCAGGAACATCCTCCTCTTTCCGAGTGACTGTGTGGTTTCTCAGCCTCATCCTTGGATTTATGTGCCTTGTCATGGGAAGCTCCCTTGCCTTTGTCTGGGGCTGGGATTCTACCTCTACCTTGCTGACTCTATTTCCTGTTAAACTTCTCCTTCACTTTTAGTGCAAACTGATAAGAATCCTCCATAGTCATTACTGACATCTTGCTGATATCATCCTAGATTTCACACCTCATGCCATTTATATACCTGACAATTTTTTCTTCATCTTTCTTTCTTTTTCTAGTTTGGATGTTCAGCTTATAGAACTCCTTTGTGTATTCTTTAATTGTCATACCCTTCTATCTCAGGTTCTGTAGCTTCCTGAATAGATTGACCTGGTAATCTTTGGGCATGAATTTAGCCTTCAGTTTGGCTACCATTCTATCCCAATTCTTTAACTTCTATTTTCCTTTGCTTCTCCTCTCAGCCTGTAGTTCATCCCACTATAGTGTTTCATGCCCTTTTAGTCCATTGACAACATGTCTCACCCTTTTTTCCTCATTGACATCTTCATAATTGAAATATTTTTCCATGGATCGTATCCAATCCAGCAGTTCATCAGCATCCAAATTGCCTTCGTACATTTTTGACCTCTATCTTCGCTCTAGCTCCCAATCTAACAACTGCTCTCAACAAGCATTCTTCGGCAACATTCTCTCCTGCAACTTATTCGACTTCTACTTCTTCACTCTTTGCATCGCTGATGTCTCCAGTAGTAACTGCTCTTCTTTGTGCTGCCTCCATCGCCTCCAATATTGCATGAATCTCTCGCATTTCTCTTTCCACGGCCCAATTGGCTAAAGGTGGCTCCACTCATCTCCTCAGTGGCATTGTGTTGACTGTCTGTCACACACAAAGAGTACAAATTTGAGTTCTTTTGTCTCCTCTTATTTTCTTGTTGTATGCAAGCAAAATTTGTTCCTTCTCCTCTTCTTATTTCGCCTGAAATCTACAAACGAAATTTATTCTCTAATACCACTCGATGTAGTACCCCTACCTCAGCAAGGTCTACTGACCTCCCGGTCTATGGATATTTAAACTCTGAGTTGGAATAGCTCTTCAGGTCCCTACTGGAACCTCCATGAAACAATCCACAGGTCCTACTATGTGACTTCGCCCGTGTGAACAAGCATCGGATGTAAGCCTCCTCCACGTGACCATTGGCTACGATCAAGCACCAAACCAAAAGGCACCTCGAAACTCATGTCCTTGGGTATTCTGTTATGAATCAACCTTGACTAGTATGACTCCTGAAACCCCTAGCTCTAAGTTAGATCTTAGTGCATGCTAGCTCCTCCCCTAAATTCCACTGATGTGACCTCTAACTATAACTTGGGGCACAACTTCTAGGTGCATCGAGATTTTGTGACTCGTGAAGTTGGAAAGGATTCACCTTCGTTCTCTTGAGGTCTAAACCTATGAAATTCACTTGGGTTAGATCAACAAACCACAGTCTCCCACTATCCAACGGCTCAAATCTCTCCTTCACAAACTTGGGATTTCGTGTTTCGAAAATTTGAAGGTTAGTTCACCTCACTTTCCCCGATTCCCGATTTTTCAATATTTGTGAGCATAAAATCAATGGCTCACAAATCCTCACGATCTAACAGTTCAGATCAAATCACGATTTCATGTTTTACGACTTTGGAAAATAATTTACTCTGCTCTTCAAACTCCCTCTTTCCGATTTTCTGATGGAATGAATCAACGATTCGATCTTCCCCTAGATCGACTACTAAACTATCCCTCCTGAGCTTTCGAAAGGATAAGGTGCCTGCACCTTACTTGAATCCAACGACTATTGGTTCTCGTGTTCAGATCCGATGGCTAGGATCTAATGTTATCCTCTGTGCATTCCTCCTATATGGAATATGATCCGACGATCCATATCTTTCACGATGATCGATCCAACAATCACTGCCGCTCCTCCTCCTAATCTTGAGATTTCTCCTAACTTAGAAGATTTCGAACATCTCAAAGGCTCTGGACTTTGATTATTCTATGAACCCTGTGACTTTGGGTCTCATCCATGTTTCTGAGAATGATATCCCTCCTGGGCTTTGGAAATTGAAATATAACCTTAGACCTAACACACACTTGTGCTCTATGTGAAAAATTTCACTGGTTCTCCTTGAACTTTCAACTTATTCAGTCTCTAAGGGACTTGGCCCTTCTGCATCTTTCCAAAAGACTTTCTGGTGCCCTCATGGCACAGTCTGCGCTCAACCTCTTGAGCTTTCAAACTTGAGACAAGTTTGTTTCTACACGCACTCCTTGTGCTTGATATGCACACTCTGCATACAAAATTTCCCCGCTATCACTTCTGAGCTTTGAGTAAAAAATGACTCTCTTACACTCACTCCTTGCATTCAATATGCACTCCTTGCATAACTTACATAAGAGAAACAATTGAAACTTATGATAACATCTTACAATCATATACTCGTGAAAAAATTCATTCGTTCATGAAAACAACAATAACAGGGAAATGAAAACAATAACAACATCACTCATTTGGATCAATTTTCCTCTTTTATATCATTCAGAAATAAAATGGCTACAACTATTTTCAAACAACAAACAAATCTCATAAATTTCTACTAAGTCACAACAGTCTCATTTGGGCGTACAAAACCTCTATTTAACTCAGAGGGTCCTTAGGGTTCCTACCAACTACTCATCTACTTGAAAACAAAAACCTAACTACTACCTAAGCTCAGTTACATTCAAGACTAGGAGTGAAACTCCCAGCTCACTCGTGATCATTTTCCCCAATTGTTTGATCTTCTTTTGTTTTTCGATCAACTCAGAAAGTTTGCAGTAACTGCTAGCGTTTTAATATTTCAAATTGATTCTTAGGCGCTGAGTTGTCCTACCACGTGTGCTCACTGACGATGCTCCTGCATCAGTAACCAATTGTTTTTTTTTTCATTTCTTCTCTTTGTATGTCATGAACATTTATTTTCTTGGTTCTTCTACACATGGACTTATGCTGTCTTATTTAATTAATTTGAGGTTCTAAAACTTGTCGTTCTTTTGAAAAAATGTAGGAGAAGACTCAAAAACATTGATGCTTGTCCATATTAGTCCTAAGGCAGATGATGCAAGTGAGATGATTAGTCCATGTTATTTTGTATCTGACTCTTGTCAGGAACAATCAGTGGACCTATGGCTTCTTAGTTACATGTTACCTAATGAGATGACTCCATTGTTATTGTATATTAGTATAAATCTTAAGGTAATGTCAAGCTCTATCACGTATTCAACTTGTACTGAGTTATATAAAATAGCAATGCACACCCTTCCTTGTCTATATTTATATCTCTCTTCCTCATCTTTGATAGTGCTGCATGCATATTTTCTTAAGTGGCGTTAGCTTGTATCTTACTTCTGTGAGGTACAATCAATGGACCTATGATACATCAGACAGATTTATGTTTCTTTTAAAATAAAAACCATTTGTCAAGTTCTATCTTCCTTGTCTTGGGTGTGCTACATATATGCAATGCACACTCTTCCTTGCTTTTGTCTAGTTATTTCTTCCTCATCTAGGGTGTGCTACATATATGACAATGCACACCATTTCCATTTGCAATTATTTTTCTGATTCATTTGAATCATATAATGCCTATTAATAGAAATTTAKCATAGAAMTGATTCTAMTTTCTGGGGGAACAAGTATTATGCTTAKTCTTATTGTGTCATGCAGGAAGTCAAAGTTCAGAAAGAAGCAACCATGGTTGAGCTGATGCAGCAGATGAGATGCCTTGAAGATGACTGCCAAAGTGCAAGAAACAATATCCAAACCATTGAGTTTCTTCTGAGAGAAAGGAAGACACATCTTGCAAAGAGTTATCCATCCTTAGGGTACTAGGAAACACCAGATAGTCAATATAGTCAAGAAACAAAGATGACATACAATATTGAATTAGGGAATGTAGCACAAGGGTCCGTGGGCTTACCTAGATATATGAATTCCACAGCCTGTAGTCGCATTCGAGGTAAGTCAGTGGATGTAGACTTCAAAACTCCAGGCGTAACCAAAAAGAGAATGATTTTGAGGAATGAAAGGAAAAAATCCTTATTAGGGAGTGGTAAAACTGTGATTTTTCCTGAGATGGATCAATCACTTTGTGGTTCAGAAAGCTATGTGTTGACAGGCGAAATTGACCGTCCATCAACTGAGAGAGTGGAACCGGTTCGGGGTTGTCTAATAACCCAAGCCGTTTGGGATGAACCACCCTAACGGGTTTAGCGGCTCCGTTAGACGATCTAAGGTTCTAAAAGAACAAAAGAAAACTAATCTAAACTAACTAATCTAACTAAAACTAAATAAAACAAACTAAACTAACTAACAATAAATAAAACTAACTAATAAACTAATCTAATTAAAACTAACTACTAAATAGACTAACTAAAACTAATTATCCTATAAAGAAAATCTACTAACTAATACTATACTACTGACTGAAATATAACTTATTCACAAAATATACAATATCCACAATTTACAGATTTAAATAAAACCTACAAAACTCATTAATATTCTGCCCTAAGACAAAGGAAGATTTTTTTTATTTTTTTTTAATTCTTTTTATAATTTTATGAACAAGAAATAAAACAGAAAACTAATTGAACTAAAACACTAATCTATACTACAAATATATCTAACTAAATTGCTAATAAATATACTAACAAATAAATAACAAGTTGACTTGGAAACACTCCAGGTTTGTCCTGTGTATGATGACTGTGATAGCAGATCGGAGGAAGGAAACTCGCACCGAATAATCCAGAAGATTCTCGTAAACAAAAGCTGCAGTTCTCTTTAAGTTTGTTTACAGGACAAACAAGACATAAAAATCACAACAATTATATAATTTATAAATCTCTACAATTAGGTAAACCTGTATGGAAAAACTTATACTTTATAATTCAATTGATGAAGAAGAGAAATCTGTCATTCACAAACTGAATCAAGTAATTGCTGTGTTTTTAAGTAAAGGAAGAAATTAGACATGAATCATATCAATGAATTCATACCATTTGCAAAAGACTATGATAGCTAAAGTAGCCACTGATCAAATGCAAAGTGATAAGCATAACATGAAACAAAAAAATGATATTATGAAAAGCGAAAGATGTAGTAGAACATCAACTTCTGTCTCAGTCTGTATTAGATATCCATAATCTTGGTTCTCCCACAAGCAAGGATGATCCTTATTACACCAAATAATAAGTATTTAAAGGTTTTTCACAGGGTAAAACCTCCCTGTGGAAGTTATAAAACTGTTTACATAAAATCTGGGAAGATATCCCAAAGTTGTCTAAACTAGGAAACTAAAATAAAAGTAAAACATCCAAATATACTCTAGACCGTCCATCAAATCCCATGCAATTCGAATTCACCTGAAAAGGACAAAAATGAACAAATTAGAACTTGGATCTTTTACTAATAAAATGATAGAAAATTTGATTCTATAGAATAGCTACAGAATCATCTGATTCTGTAGCTAGTCTAAATAAGGTACAGAATCAACATTGAAATTAATCGAAAATCTTTTAAAAGATTTTAATTTAATTGACATCCAATAGCAATTTGAAAACGAATCATTTAATTTGAATTTGTTATGCAATTCGAAATCAAACAAGATCCAAATCAATTGAATGATCACAAAGATAGTCATACTCTATTTCTTGTGTCACCACAAAATCGAATGAACAGAACCATAATCCCAACATAGTGAAATCATGTGATATCAATTTGGAATCGACATAATCAAAACAAATCGCGTACAATTGTTATGCTATCCTATTAGCAAGGGATACGATCGAAGCCAAACAAGATTGTTATCAAATCGTTATCACTGTGTTGACATAGCCACGAATTAATTCAAACTGGCGTGAAAATCAATTGAAATGAAATCGTAACAGGATCGATTGATTAGCCACAGAATTCATAATTTGTTACTGCAAATCGAGCAAACAAGATTGTTTTGACATTGGTCAGAATCGTTCATTTGGTAATGAATTATAATCGGATTTGATAGGAGTAACAAATGTCAATCAATTTGTTTTATGAATCAAATAGAGCAACAATTAAAACACGAGCCCAGTTCACAAAACAATCTTGCCAACTCATAATCTAGTCAGAATAGAAGTGAATCGAACAGAAAAGGTTTCAACATAGTGATTACGAATCAAAAACGTCCCACGATTCAGGCACATTCACACAGGTTTAATGATATCATTTTTTATAAACAAAGTATTTCTTTCCAAATTAAATTAAACAGAGGGGTACTCATGATTTGGAAAATCTTATGACACAGCATATCATAACAACTACACTCCCGAAATCATTTGCCAAACACAGCATACGAATCATACGAGATCGAATCCGAGCATAATCGTATTCTAAATTGAGTATGGAACTTCCCGTGAGGAGTGGATACAAAATGAATTGTATTGAAAACACACCATTAATTTCGTTACTTCACTAAGACAGACTAAGCAATTGAAATCCAAATGAATAACTATTCAAATCCAGTAAAAATCTATGAGAAGATCGTATATCAAATCGAAATTCCTTCTATTTTTATCAAAACGAAACCATGTACAGGATGATCACTGAATGACAGAGGCATTTGGATGAGTGACTGAACTATTTAAAAACTAGAATACAAATCATTATATTAACCTAAATTATTCACAAAACAAACGATATCAAATTTTCATACCTGTACAACGATGAGACGGCTTGATCATGCCAATTTAGAGTTGACCACGACTGTGGCTGATTCAACATTTTTGAAAAGGATAGAGCCCGTTGTCTTCTACTTCTTATCAGCTGCTTGGAGCTTGGCTCTTTGACTGGTTAGCACTGCAATCTGGTCTTCCAGTGATTGAATTTTTGATTGGAGTATGGGAACATCAATGTAATATCATTCCAACCATGAATCGCACTGGTCACAGGGTGACTGTGTGGGTTTAGAAAGAGTAGGTGAGGGTTTGGCCAAATGACCGAGGGTTTCACGAGGCAACTTAATACCCGGGTAGCTAGGGTCATTCTTTAGGCAAGGGGGAAGGTTAGATACGAAATCATAAGGGGGCTTGGGACATAAACCTTGCGAGTAAGGGTACTCGCTAGCTAAAAAATGTTCCATGTCAGAGTCAGAATCCTCACTTAGGACGATAAGCTTTGACTCAGCAGAGGGTTTAGGTTTGTTCCTAGCCATCCGTGAAATCAAACTTGCGTTCTTTTTACCCTTAGCGTTAGTAGTAGGTTTTGCCTTGGGATTTTTGCTCATAGGTATGTCAATAGTCTCAACTTTCTCAATAACAGCGTTGGGTAAGTCAATAACAGGGTCGGCCGAGGGTTTGGGCTGTAGGACATGGAATGGCATAGGCGGCTCGGCCTTAGTTTCACTCACCATAGGCTTGTCAACCTGGACCGAGTTCGGGTCCTCGAAACCATTTCGATCAACGAAAGTGCTCCAGCTATCCCCGTGCAAACCCAAATGATAAACAACAATAAGCTTAATAAACCCATAGTGGAACAGGCTACTGTCAGCCTGCTGTCTTTCGAACCTTTTCGACATTTTATACAGGCTACGATGAAAATAAAAGGGCATATTCAATGAGTATCCCATAAAATTCATAAGCAAACACAGGTGGTAGAGAAACACAAGTCCGTATCGACCTTCACAGGTCACGAACTGTTTTATTACCATCAAAGTATCGTACCATCGTGGTTTGAGTGCAGAGATGGGCATACCTCTGTCACAAGAGGTGACTTTGCGCGAGAGGAACAACAGTGTCCATGGGACCTCCTCGACCTTACAATTCTTGAACCAACATTGTCCAATGGAAGGTAACCCTGTGGCAAGATTGATAAATTTCTCATCAATTTCCAATTGTATGTCACTCACCTTAGATCTACAGCCATCGAAGGTCATGGAAAACTGTCGTGCTACATAGAGATTAAAACCCTCAAATCGTTTCATGAAGGTAGGCCATCCATTATCTTCCAAGTCTTTGCGGGCATTGTCAAACATTAACAAAGCTTCATTGTCATTTGGCTCGATCTGCACGACTAGTGCCATGGAGCCGAGCACATGGTAAATTGAGGGTTTGGATCACAATACACGCACATGAGAAGAGATGCGCGCTGCTAACAGAAGTGAACGGTGATAAGTGGTAGGCATAAATGCCATCGTGCGAAGGTGGTGGAGTTATTTACTGCCATGCATAACAATTATGGTCAATAGTACCACCGCCAGCGTACATAGCTGTTATATCCACTATAGCATAGTTTAATATTCATGTCACTTGGCCAACCAATGAAACAATGGTAAGTGTATAAACAATGCGTTCAATCAGCGTTATACCAAAGTTTGAAACCATTAATCATACAATTCAAAACTAAAAGCATATGTTTAACCATGCGTCATTGCATTGTAATAGCTCATATCCATCGTTTAACCAATGTGCCAATAGGTAATCATATAATCAACAAACCAATAGTTATGAAAACACAAGATATAAATGAAAGATTTAACCATAACACCCATTGCATTTTCACGAAACCAAAGGTCAAGTAAATCAAAATAAAAATGCAAATCCAAATATTAATGCATTGCAAACTCAATGAAACCCAATCACACAATCAATATAAGAATGTCCAATGAGTATAGTTCGAAAGTTCTTCCAGCTACATAATGATAAACAACAGGTAAGCGCGATAGGCATATCGATAAAAATATCATGACAGTTTAGATAGTGATTGAAATATGACTTCGAAAGATTAAGTTTTCACGCTTACAGTTGTGAAAACAAAACGAAAATAAGTGTGTAAATGTCGCAAGAAATGAAAATGTCGTTTATTTGAAAATTGTGACGAAAACTTGATGTTTGCAAGACATAGGTGTAGGCAGCTTATAGGATCATAAAAAAAATGTGAGTTGGCTGCCAACACTATGTATCTAATGATAGTGTTCTGATGAATTCCTCACTTTCCAACAAAAAGAAAATGAATGGAACTTATTCCAAGAGGTGTGCCATTGATGAATTCCTATTCTCTTTAGAGAGCAATTTACMCAAAGATGGTGGAATCTCCAAAAATAAGATTAGGATGGGARTTTATTCTAAGCAGGGTACCATTTCTGAATCTCAAWGCTCTTCTGAGGTAAAGACACCCAAGGGHAATGACAAGAAGGCCAATGAAATTTATTACAAGCAGTATACTATTGATCAATCCCAATGCCTTTCAGAGTGTAATACACCTAAAGATAGTGGATTTCCCAAACATAAGGAGGTGATTGGTGCATATTCCAAGGAGTTGACCATTGCTAAGTACCAGTTCAAATACACCCGAGGGAATACCAATGCGTTCATCAATTCCACATTGTAAAAGGGTGATTTCATCCATACCCTCTATTAACCCCAATGTTGTCATGGTGAAAAGCTTGACTGGGTGTAAGGTCTACTATAAACTTTAACAATGTCAAAAACAAGTGAGAAGCAGGTGCATGAAAGTGTTCAATTGACAATGTTCCTACTAATGTGCTGCTTGACTTGTCTATCTTATCATAGAGCTTCATTCCCAACATTAAACAATAACATGTTATTCCAACTCCAAACCGGCAGGGACTATGCTGCCCTACATCACTTGTTTGATATAAAGTCATTTAAACTTTATGGTGAGTGTGGAAAAGACACGACCATAGAAATAGAAATATATGTATTGAAGTATACACCTGACCTGAAAAGATGAGTGCACATATCAATTTCTTTGTGGACCAATACTTGATAAATGGGCTAATTTAGTGAGCGTTTATGTGAAGGTGAAAGCAAGGTTAGAATTTCAAATCTAAACGACTCATCAAATTTAATGGTTTCCATAATTTTAATGCACATTTTGACACATTCAATAAAAAATGTTGACGATTTCTCAAAAAAAATTACTCTATTTGATGAGCAAATTGTCCCGTGACCAACAATTTGCTCATCAAATTCTATTCCCGATGAAGGTGAAAATAAGTATATTTGAAAAATCACACAAAATTGGTTGTGATGTCACTTCAATTGGAAAATTCAATTCCAAGCAATTTTTCATTATGTCTCCTTTACTTTTAAAATTTAATCTTAATCAATTTTATATTATATTTGTTTTAGTATTTAAAGTTGGTAATTTAAATTAATTATATATTTAATTTTTATTAGTAATTTTTTTAGTTCACAAGTGCGTTGTGATTTTAATATGAAAATATTATTTAAATATATGTTATAGTTTTTATTAAATTTGATAAATTATTTATTGTGATGATTATTGTTGACTAAAAAATTAATTTTATTGCATTAAATTAAAAACAAAAAAGAAAAGAAATTAATTGGCTTGCTTTACTTTTTGTTTTATCATAAAAAGATGGGAGAGAAGTTTTCTTAAATCTCTTTGATTTTGATGAGTTAACAAGTTATAAAGATTAATAATATTAATAATATTTTACAATTAAAATTTAATGAAATACATGTAAACTATTTTAAGAAAATGTATTTTTCATTCTCCACCCTTATAAGAAAAACTATATATAATAATTATTTAACTTTTCTAAACTTTTCAATATTTAAATTAAAAAGTAAATACTTATTTTGAGTAATAATTGTTATTAATGTATAAACAATATTTAAAGTGCGGGTCATTTATGAGATAACATCCTCTATAAACGATGTTCC
>JASDQU011177748.1:8685-20405 GCA_032191745.1 Picea mariana
AGAATTTAAATGATGTTTGAATATACATGTTTATGACTAAAACCTGTATTGAATGGTTAGGGTAGAAATGTTTATTGTTTCTCTGTGAACCCATGCTTTTGAATGGTCTTATGTTTTCCTCAACTTAATAACTAAAGAGATATGGGACGTGAGTCTGCAAGAAAGTCAAGGTAGGGTTAACTAGAATGCTTATGTCCTACCGACCTCTCGAGTTTACCTTCACATGAATACCAAGTTCAAACTATGTGGAATGAGGGTGCCTCCTTCGGAACCTTCACCAGTGTGGTTGAGGGCTCATGTCCATGTCCTTAACAAATTTACGACTAAAAGATTAGTTTGTAGCCCACAAGAATTTTCAGAGGACCCATATGACCAAGGTCTTGGAACCTTGCGCTAGGCCCGAAAGGAGCTAAGCCTTTCTAGCTTCGAAACTTTAGGAGTTCAGAGCTTCAGTGTGTTATGACCTTACCATTTGCAATCTGGTTGAAGACAAATTTTGTTATGGTTACCCATGAGGTTGACCGACATCTAGCGGCTTTCCTAACCATGGCAGATAGACTTGTCCCACCATTAAAACCTAGCCCATTTACCAACCATGAAGTAACTTGAGCCACAGAGCCAAGGGTACTCGGAGTCCCCCTAGCCATTGGGTCTACATCGAGGTAATTTTGGTTTTGACTACTTCGAGAGAACAGAGGTTTTATAGCACCAAGTTCCCCGAATGTCGGAGTCACGAGTCAACATGAGTCATGGATCTAGGGAGTCTATTAAGAACCCCTCTCAACAATTTGATCAACCAGTGGAGGGACTCGTGTATGGTACTTCGGTGAAGTCCTACTTCGGGGGAGCGGAGTTTCTTTAATGTCGAGACCCCCGAAGGCCGAAGCTATGAAGTAATAAGAACTGTAGATCTAGGGACCCTTCAGGATCTCCCATGACCGTAGAACTAGATCATGGTTAGCATGACATTGACCACTCTGAGATCAAGGAGGAAACCACACAACGGATCCTCTGAACGTTGAAGTTACAAAGTAACGAAGGCCATAGATCAAGGGGTCTATGTGGATACATCTTGACCGTGAGATATAAGGGTAGTGGAAGGCTATTAGTCTGGAGTGATGTCATACATTGACGTCACCCAGGGTGCCATGGACCCACGGTTGACGTGCCATGTGTCACCTTGATTCATAGGTTTTGCAAACCCTATGTTCCCATTAAAACATGACACTTGTCACCCATTGTAGGGGACACGTTTCATCTTTTCCTTTTCATGTGTCACCCCTGGAACATACTTGCTTGGTCCATCTGGTGGGTGGAGTACTTGGGACCCACCTATTCTTTCCTTCGTGTTTAGTACATCACCACGTACGAGGGTGGACCTGTCAGGAGTCTAGTACTTCACGACTCCTGAGGTGTAGGGTGTAGTGTGGTAGAAAAAATGAAATACTCAAAGGTTGAAGCCACATGGAGAGATTCTGGGCTCCTTTGAGAGTTTGGGAATTTGGGACTCTAAAGGAAATATGTGAAGAAAGGAGAAGGGTCGTTCAGTCTCAAAGTGCCAAATGTTGAACTCCCCTCTATCCCCTGTGTTAATTGAGGATCAAGTCTCGTCATTGGATTGGACAGTGGATGGATGATCTGAAAAAGATCTTTTAAATACTATCATTAAGTTTTTAAAGCATGAGTGCATCAACCATTTAAGAAATGAAAGAAAGAGGAAGAATCAATGATATAACATGGAATCCATATTAATATATTCACATCTGAAAGTAAGCACAAAGAATCAGAGAAGCATGAAAACAAAGTTGTTAACAGAGTTCGGAAATAACACAAAGAATCAGCAAAGCATGACAACAAAGTTGTTAACAGAGTTCGGAAATATCGCCTACGTATCTGGGCCTTTATCTTAGTGGGTGACGCTTTCTTATTTCTCTTCAAAGATTCAAAAGTACATCAAAAAAGTGTCATATGGATTACAAACTAGTCTGGTTGTGTTCTGATAGACCTCAAGAACCCAACACAACTGACGACACTAAAAACTATTGAGCGAAGCTCCCGGAAATGGATCGCAAAGTTCCTCTCCTCACTGGCTTCCCTGCATAAAAATGTCTTTGACTGTCAAATTCCTCAGCATTTCTCCTTCTTTGAACTTTTCTAAGGTTTTCAAAAACCTTTGGTTTATATAGGTTTGAATTTGGAAACAACTTCCCAACTTCCTCCCAATATATGGCCTCAAAAAGAGCTCCAGATCCTCCAAAAATTACTAAAATCTCCCAAAATCAGGCAAAAACAACATTAAAAATCATATTATAAAGTTTAAAACCCAAAATTGGGCATAATTCAGGGCATATCCCCCTATTCCCAGGCTCTTGGTCATATGTTAGGCTCCATGTGTCTATGGGTTGGGCGCTAACTGTTTAGCCCCGGGTCGTTAGGTCTTGGTTCTATGCGCATGGCCATATGGCCATGGCTTTGGCTCCCATGCGCCCCAACTACCCTGGATCTAGTCACTAGCCCCTGGTTGGATGGGGTTAGCCCTCATCGACTAGGGCTTATCCCTGAAAAGGTTCCACCGCAAACTTAAATGGATATTTCCCCAAATCATAAACAAGCCATAAACGTAGTGGAGTTAGTTAGTGCCTTGGTGTTAAATCGTTTCCCAGCCTAGAGGTCGCAGGTTTGATTCCCTCGAAGGTGGAACAAACCTTTTACCTAGCCAATCTTGGCCAAATTCGGGGTGCCACGTGGTGCCTTATGATTGGTCCACGTGCCACCCTGCGATTGGCTCGTACTGCTGACGCATCGGTCCAATCAATACTGCCACATCACCACTGTACATGCCACATGTCACACGATCATACCTGCCATGTGTCACTACCAAATTAGCCTATATTACTTCCACGTGTCAGTCCATACTACCACTTCCTCTTCCATATAGTCCAGTCACCTACCACATGTCATTGCCATGATTTCTTGTCATACTTCCACGTCATTGTACGAACTGCCATGTGGCATCCATACAATGCCACGTGTCAAATCCATACAGTTCCAACTCAACTCGAAAAGGCTAAATTTGAGTGACATGTGTCACCTCCTAGTAATTCCACGTCAGTATGACATCATCCTGACGTCACCTGTCATACCTTCTGATGTCAACGTTGACTTTGACCCAGTTGACTTTTTGCATGTTCGGGAATTTGATCAGAACATGATAACTTTCGCATAAGGTGTCTATTTGAGAAAAAAATTATATGGTTGGAATCAGCGGGATGAGACGGACGCAATGGAGTTGATTTCATATGATTTCAATAACTTTTATTTTTAGGCCTTGGACCCATTTTGGTTCCTGGATCCATTTTGGATCACACCTCCCCACTAAGACCTTTTGGTCCTCCAAAAGGATACTAACCAATCATCAAGTGTGGGATAGGCCACCGCACTTGTTCTCTGTCTTTAAAATCTATCTTGTGCACCTGTCTCATCAAGATCAATTGCAAAAAAAACATGACAACTAAGAGCATAATGTTAGCCACTTGTACTATATCACATCTTACTGAAGCCACTACCATCCATGTTGAAAATATTAGCAATGATAACATCATAAGTATGACTGCAAATGAGCTAATATGTTTGTAGTACTTGCATGACATTAGCTTATCTTGAATCAAAGTATGATTGAACTTCCATTCTACAATCATCTCATGTTCATGCTTAAGATCAATTGCTTGATTTGGTACAAGTATAGGTGTGTTGCTTGCATGAGTTTCCTTCCTTAATTGTTCCATTGTTTGAAGAGATTGATTTTGTTTTARGTGATGAGCATGTACAACATATTCATTGCCTTATTTGAATAATTGATATTGATTATGTCCCTTATAGAAGATTTCTTTATGATCATACAAATAAGGATCGCCTAAGACCATTCCACATTCATTGAGTGGCACCACATCACATGTTACCTCATCCACAAATTTTGATGAAATTGCAAACTTTAAAGTGCATTGATTTGTTATGTGTAATTTATGATTGTTTCTTATCCATTTAAGTGAGTAAGGTTTATGATGCATCTGAGTGTTTAATCCCAATTGTTGAACCACTTCCTCTAAAATCAAGTTAGATTGAGATTCATTATCTATCAATGTGTTGACCTTAGTATGCTTCATTATGACCCTTACGTGAAACACTTTACTTCTAGAATCATATCCATCACCAATTTTACCTGTCAAACCAAATTCTGTGATTTTAAACTCATCACTCAAATATGATCCCAAGTCTATTGGTCGTGTTGTTGTTGCAACTATTTTCCTCCCTTTCCTTTCTTTGAACCACTTCGGTCTCTTCTCATGATGCAATTACCATCTATGGTCATCATCATTCCCTTCTTTCTTGCAATTCTTGCAAGAGAGCTTCTCTTCCCTTCTTGTCACTGGCTTTTCTTTCTTTCCATTCCCCTTCCTTTTGTCCTCTTTTCTCGAAGAAGATTCCCCTGATACACCAACTCTTGTTTTCCCTGCCTCAATGTATGTTTCTTTAACATAAACCTCATCAATATTAGTAGGTCCAAACATAAATACACTATTACGAATGTGTGCAGGTAAAACTCCTATATACTTCATAAGAGTTTCTTGGGTATGTAAAGGAATATCTAACATCAATGCCATCTTACGAAATTTGTCTGTGTATTTTTGCATTGTTTGTCCCTTTCTTAGTTTAAGACCTTTCCATTCAATTAAATCCTTCTCTTTATAACCCAAAGGATTAAATTGTTTTCTAAGTGCAGAAACAAAACCTTGCCATGATGGAAATATATTACCCACTTGTTGTGTGCCATTTTGCAACTTGCTTTGCCACCAGATGAGTGTTGTGCCTGCAAGTCGAAGTGATGCCAATTTGATTTGAGTTGCCTCATCTTTGATTTGTTGCACNAGTGGCACCACATCACATGTTACCTCATCCACAAATTTTGATGAAATTGCAAACTTTAAAGTGCATTGATTTGTTATGTGTAATTTATGATTGTTTCTTATCCATTTAAGTGAGTAAGGTTTATGATGCATCTGAGTGTTTAATCCCAATTGTTGAACCACTTCCTCTAAAATCAAGTTAGATTGAGATTCATTATCTATCAATGTGTTGACCTTAGTATGCTTCATTATGACCCTTACGTGAAACACTTTACTTCTAGAATCATATCCATCACCAATTTTACCTGTCAAACCAAATTCTGTGATTTTAAACTCATCACTCAAATATGATCCCAAGTCTATTGGTCGTGTTGTTGTTGCAACTATTTTCCTCCCTTTCCTTTCTTTGAACCACTTCGGTCTCTTCTCATGATGCAATTACCATCTATGGTCATCATCATTCCCTTCTTTCTTGCAATTCTTGCAAGAGAGCTTCTCTTCCCTTCTTGTCACTGGCTTTTCTTTCTTTCCATTCCCCTTCCTTTTGTCCTCTTTTCTCGAAGAAGATTCCCCTGATACACCAACTCTTGTTTTCCCTGCCTCAATGTATGTTTCTTTAACATAAACCTCATCAATATTAGTAGGTCCAAACATAAATACACTATTACGAATGTGTGTAGGTAAAACTCCTATATGCTTCATAAGAGTTTCTTGGGTATGTAAAGGAATATTTAACATCAATGCCATCTTACGAAATTTGTCTGTGTATTTTTGCATTGTTTGTCCCTTTCTTAGTTTAAGACCTTTCCATTCAATTAAATCCTTCTCTTTATAACCCAAAGGATAAAATTGTTTTCTAAGTGTAGAAACAAAACCTTGCCATGATGGAAATATATTACCCACTTGTTGTGTGCCATTTTGCAACTTGCTTTGCCACCAGATGAGTGTTGTGCCTACAAGTCGAAGTGATGCCAACTTGATTTGAGTTGCCTCATCTTTGATTTGTTGCACACTGCAATAAACTTCCATTTGTCTGACCCAGTTATCAAGCCTCTCTACATTGACTTCACCATCATACATGGGTAATTCAAACTTCACATCAAGCTTAAGTAAATGCATATCATGTTTTTGTTTATGGGAATGTTTTCTTGCTATGGACTTAGAACTTGTACTTGAAGAAGAAGAAATTGATGGAGAAGAAGGAGGTGAAGGAGGAGGTTTAGGAGGATACTCTCCTTCTTCACTTTTTGATTTTGACGATTCACCTAGAATAGGTCTCTTCCTCTCCAAGAAATCATCATATAAAACCTTTACCATCTCCAACATGGTGAAGAAGGTCTTTCAAAACTCTATCTCTTCATGAGAAAGTCCCTCTTCTGATGCCATATTCTCACTTTGAGAAGTTCTCTTTCTCGATACAATCTCAGGATTCTCTTCAACAAGATCACCTTCACCATGATTCAACTTTTTCCTAGTAATCATGCAAACTCAAAAACCAACCGTCAACCTGCTCTGATACCACTTGATCCGAAAAAGAGCTCTTAAAGACTATGGTTAATTTTTTAAAGCATGAGTGCATTAACCATTTAGGAAATGAAAGAAAGAGGAAGAATCAATGATATAACATGGTATCCATATTAATATATCCATATCTGAAAGTAAGCACAAAGAATCATCAAACTATGAAAGTAAATTTGTTAACAGATTTCGGCAATATCGCTTACATCTCCGGGTCTTTGTCTCAATGGGTGAGGCTTTCTTATTTCTCTTCAAAGCTTCAAAAGTACATAAGAAAAGTGTCATATGGATTAAAAACTGGTTTGACTATGTTTTTCTAGACCTCAAAAAGCCAACATAAATGACGTTACTGAAAACGGTTGAGCGAAGCTCCCAGAAATGGCCCACAAAGTTCCTCTCCTCAATGGATTCTCTGCATAAAAATGTCTTTGACTGTCAAAATCCTCATCATTTATTCTTCTTTAAACTTGTCTAAGGATGACAAGAACCTATGGTTTATATAAGTTTGAATTTGGCAACAACCTCCCAACTTCCTCCCAAGATCTGGCCTCAAAAAGGGCTCTAGATCCTCCAAAAATGACTAAAAACTCCCAAAATCAGGCCAAAACAACATTAAAAATCATATTATAAAGTTTAAAACCCAAAATTGGGCATAATTCAGGGTGCATCCCCCTATTCCCGGGATCATGGTCATATGGTAGGCTCCATGTTTCTGTGGTATGGGCGCTAATTGTTTAGCCCCGGGTCGTTAGGTCTTAGTTCTATGTGTATGGCCATATGGCCATGGCTCTGTCTCCCACGTGCCCCAACTGCCCTGGCTCTATTCACTAGGCCCTGGTCGAACGGGGTTGGCCCCTGCCGACTAGGGCATATCCCTAAAAAGGCACCACCACAAACATAAATGGATATTTGAGCCATGTGGATATCGGTGGCCACCCACCTTTTCCAACTGGCTCAAAACAATTTTCTGACAATTTTGGTAATTTACTATTTTTAGTAGTTTTTAACTTCCGGGGCCATTTTGAGGGCCTAAATGAAGGTTTTTTGGGATTGATCTTCTCAATGAAAGCCTAAGGATTTCATTGAGCCCCCTAAATGAATCTCCTCGATGATACCTTTCCAAGAGCTATCATGCACCCCAAACAGAGATCGTATACCAAAGTTACACCCCCGAGAAGTTGATACACCAAACTACCCAAAACAGGGTCCACAAAACTGTTGGCTTTTCATATTCTGGGGTTAGGTTTTTGGATTTTCATTATGATAAAAATGCCTTTGGAGCCTCACTGTAAAATCATCTTCTTGCGAATGCGAGTAGCAGATACATCTCTTCTCAGAGATAAGTTGCCACCATTCTAGCAAGTCTTTCACTCTATATTTTTACAATATTTGTACATTTTCTCTTATTAATAGAAAATTATTTATTACTGTATCTTTGTGTTTATGGTTGCATCTCTGTTATATTATTGGATATCTGATATATCTCTGTACATTTCTTTATTATATCTTCGCTCTCAGTTCGTGTCGAAAATAATCTGGATCAATATTGCCCCAAATCATAAACAAGCCACAAAAGTAGCGTATATGGTTAGCGCCTTGGTGTTAAATCATTGCCCATCCCAGAGGTCGCAGGTTGGATTCCCCTGGAGGTGAAACAAACCTTTTACCCAGCCAACCTTGGCCAAATCGGGGTGCCATGTGGCACCCTGTGATTGGGCCATGTGTCACCTTGCAATTGGCTTGTACTACTGATGCATTGGTCCAGTAGTACTAGTTTGTGATTGGCTTGTACTAGGATGACAATGAAACACTGATAAAAGAGCAGGAAAAGCAAATTGAAATTAATGCAGTCTTACTGCAAAGCTTATCAGATATACAAAGGAAGCTACAACATGGACCAACAACCAGTCATGTGGACATACATCATACTAAGAAAGCCCAAATTCCACTTGATATAAGAAAGCATGGTCCTAAAAGTGGCCACACAAGGAGGATCACCTCAACAAAGGCCCAACACGGAGCCAAAATAAACTCATCGAAAGAATCTTCTGGTGAGGAAATTGACAACACCAAGGGATATTCTAGTAGCGAAACTAGTTCACATTCCTAGAGGAGGGGAAAGAAGAGGAAACATTCCAAGAATCATGACCCTGAAGACTTCAAGAAATCCAAACCACCCACTTTCTATGGAGAGATTAAGAAGGGGGAGGAAACAAAAGTTTGGTTCCTTGGCTTGAAGAAGTACTTCAAAGTTCATGACTACTCTGAAGACTAAAGGCTCGAATAGCCATTTTCAACCTGAATGGAAAGGCCTCCATTTGGTGGCAGGAGCTTAGGAACGTGAAAGGTATACATGAGAAGGACTTGTCATGGAAACAATTTGAGAAATACTTCAAGAATAAGTATCTATCAGAGAAATACTTTGATGGGAAGACCAAGGATTTCTATGAACTCAAGTTAGTACAACTCACAATAGATGAATATATCAACAAATTTCTTGAGTTGATAAGGTATGTGCCTTACATAAAGGATGAAAAACTAAAGATGCAACGATATATTAGTGGATTACCTTAGTCCTTTCAAGACATAATTGAGTTTGATGAGCTAAAGACTTTAGAATACACAATCTGGAAGGCAAGGTATTGCTATGAGAAATTTAAGAATAAGACAGAACCTCATGAGAACTGGAAGAATAAAAGTAGTTCGGGATGCAAGAAGAAGGGGCTCAAACCCTGAAGATTTAAGAACCATGGAAAAGGTTCTAAGATGATCCTTCCTACTAAAAGTGTATATCATCAAAATTTCCCCTCTAAGAGTGGAAATAAACCCTTTGGAGCAGCATCAAGTAAGACTAATAACACAAAGAGAGAACCCTTGAAATGTCGGGGTTGTGGAGAATAACATATGTTGAGGGACTACCCATATAGGCAACGAAAACATAGAAGGTATACAACATCCAAGAGGCTACCACAGTCAATGATGTGGCTAGGAGCATGCCACAAATTTATGCATCCTTGGATAATAGACAAGTTGACCACCAAGCTTCAGTGGTGGATATGGAAGGTATGATTTCCAACCATCTAGTTTCCATTTTAATTGACCCTAGTTCTAATTTGAGTTATGTTGCCCCTCAAACTATTGCGAAATGTAAATTGAAACAAGTTAAACATGTTAAATCATGGTTGGTACAACTAGCCACTGGAACAAAAAGAAAAGTAACAGAGGTCATACCATCATGCCAATTCATTATGAATGGGTTACCCACCCAAGAAACCCTAAACATTCTCCCCTTAGGATCTTATGACCTATTGATTGGAATGGACTGGTTAGCTTCCCATAAAACCAAGTTGGATTGTTACAATAAAACTTTGGAATGTAAAGATGAAGAAGGTAGGAAGATAACCCTACAAGGGATTCAAAAGCATGTCTTAGTGAGATAAATATCAGCCCTTCAAGTGAAGAAGTATTGTAGAAAAGGATGTCCTTTGTATGCAATACAAGTGTTGAACTCTGTTGAGAACAAAAACCCAAGCCTACAGGACCATCACATATTAAGAGAGTATAAAGATGTATTTCTATAAGAGGTACCAAGACTACCTCCAAGAAGAGATATTGAATTTTCAATATAACTTGTGTTATCATTCCAGGAAACTCTCCTAGGTTGTATTTCAGATATGCCTGGTAACTTAACCTTTTTGTAATTATTTTCTCAATAATCGGTGTGGGTTTGGATCAAGATGAATATCTAAATCACTGGATTGTATCTTAAAGACAGTCTAGCTATATTCATGCAATACAAGGCCTTCAAGAGCTATTATCAGATAGGTTTGTAGATAAAATGGATAAGAAAACCAATCAATTAACTAGAACATATATAACAATATATATGATGGGTCAACAAACTAACAAATGATGCTTATGATTCTTGCTTAATAATCAAAGTTAAGATGACAGTTACCATGGGACCTTTAAACATATACAAAGAAATGATTTCAAATCATAGGCATAGAAAAAGATAAAGAGAGTCTGATAATAACAATGAAAGAAGCTTGCAGGCTTAATATATTAAAGAAAGTGTCTTTATCATAATAACAGTGGATTACAGAACTCAAAATCGAACCCTTTGTTCATAAAATGTTCTAGACTTTATAGCCCTTGACAAATAGTTTCTAGATCCTATACTACTGGATCGATTTTTTCCTAAAATAGAAAATCAATAACTGGCCCAAGAAAATAGGAAAATATCCTATAAACTAGGTCAATTCAAATCCTTGAATGATCTTTATGTTCTTTAGATTCTTTGGCAGGTGTAGTGAGCCTTCTGAGGTTGCTGGATGTCATGTAATATGGGAGGAGTCGAACATGACACCTATTGACAGTCAAACAACTTTATATCCTTGAAAATAGATAACTATTTTTTACCTTTCTGTCTTGTAGAGCATCTCTAAAACCAAAAAAAACTCTTGATAAGGATGTCATTAATTATTTTCCATCGATTGGAACCATTTTTGAGGCTTTTGGACAAGGAAAACTTGGACCTATGCAAAAATATTAACTTTCTACCTTATTAGTGCTTTCAGTAGCTAGAGTAGACAAAATTCAGACCAATTAGCTACCGAAATCTCTGATTTCGGTGGCTAATGAATAATCGATATGTTCGCCTAAGCCACCGAAACCTGAGACTAGTGAAATTATCAAAATTTCAAAAATACCTTTATTCTTAGCTCAAAATTGCTTTAGGGTTGATCTTTTAAGGCTTTTGCATCTTTCTCAAAGGTTGTAGGGTTACTAGTTGCCTCTGGTTCATTGCACTGAACTGCCAACTCTGTTAGGGTTTCAAGAGTAGCATGTGTCTGAGCCTGGTGTTTTGAAGACATAGCTTGTTTCCTCAAAGCCTTGACCTTTTTATTCAAGCCCTAAGCTACTCTCCATAAGTTGTTGTAGTCTTTTACAATCTTGTCCTTCTTTTTCTTTTCCTTTATGCTTTCATGAGATAATCTTTCCAAGGATGAGTTGCTTTCTGCAAAGTTCTTCAACAGGGTTTCATACATGGTTTTGATTACCCTTTCTAGCACTTCTTGCTTGACTAACTTCTTCTTAATATTCTTGATTTCCTTTGATTTACTCTACTTCACTTGTTTGCTAGATGAGGCATCTACAATTTGTGGTTCTTGTTCTTCTTGAGGTGTAGGTGATGGAAGGTCTTCATAACTTGTTGTGTATATATCTACAAAAATAGAATTTTCACACCCTGTGGTGACTGAATCCTCATGCCGTATTTCAATTTGGTGCTCTTTA
>JASDQU011177749.1:0-11142 GCA_032191745.1 Picea mariana
AGATCGAGGAGAGTATGAACCGTCAGATCACTCTATGTCGGGAACATATCGTGACCGTCGGATTGCCTAACTACAAATGCATACTAATGCATACTAAAGAAACACACTTTTACCTAACGACATATTAGACCAAGTAGATCTTAACTAACTCCTAAGTGTCTAAATATCCTAACAGCAACAACCCAAAAGATTCTACGAGCCGAGTTACTTCTGGCCGACACTAATCAAAGATTGTATCACATCAGTCAAGAAGTGTCACCCGTGTCAAATCTTCTTACGGAAGATGAGCGCACATCCCTCTCCCATGTTTCCCATCATCACCGTTGGCCCCTTCACCAAGTGGGGGATTGATTACACTACCTGCAACCCTCCTTCAACAAGGGGGCACCATTATATCATCGTAGCAGTAGACTACTTCACCAAGTGGGTCGAAGCTATGCCAACGTTCAAAGATGATGGCGAGACTGCCGCCCTCTTTTTGTTTAACCAGATTATAACACAGTTTGGCGTCCCGAGAGAGATTGTCACTGACCATGGCAGTCACTTTTAGAACACAGTGATGACCGAGTTATCATCAAATCTTGGGTTGAGGCAAGAACATTCGTCACCCTACTACGCTCAAGCGAATGGTCAGGTGGAAGCTGTCAATAAATCTCTTAAGACCATCCTACAATGAACGATCAATTCGGCCAAGTCAAATTGGCATTTGATGTTATACTTGGCATTATGGGCCTACCGAACGTCAGTTAAGACTACAGCTGGTTTCTCACCTTTTCAACTCATTTACGCATTGGAAGCAATCTTGCCTATAGAGTGTTAGATCTCGTCTCTCAAGTTGGAAGTATAATTGTTGCTAGACACTTCACCGCTTGAAGAGCGTTTATTATATCTCGAGCAGCTCAATGAGCAGCGTTGGGATGCAGCCTTGGCCAACGAGGCTCACAAACAAAAATTCAAGTGTCAATATGATCAGTCCGTTCATCCTTTGATTTTCTCGGAAGGCAACCTTATCCTGGTCTATGACCAAGATAAGGACCCCCTGGGGGCAGGCAAGTTCAAACCCATGTGGTTCGAACCTTTCATCGTAAAAGAGGTTCTAAAAAAGGGCACTTATTGTCTAGTAGAATTTGAGGGAAATGCTTTGGCAGAGCCTAGAAATGGGCTCTACCTCAAGAAGTATTACTCATAGGTAGGTCACCTTGGGTAACTTTTTGTAACATATGTATAGTTCCTGTACATTCGTGTTTTTAGTCTTCACCCTTTTTGGTTTTATGGACGTGTTGTTTTGATGTCGTCTTTTTCACTATGGTAGATGTCAAGTGAATCGAAGGTGTTCGTTGGGTTTGCAGATGGTGCTAGCCGACACACTCGGAGTCTTGCTTCTGTAGCTTGGGTGATTTACACACCTCAAGGCCAGTTTTTATCTTCAGGAGGTATCTGTTTAGGTGACACCACAAACAATGTTGCCAAATACAGTGCAGTTCTAGAGTTGTTGTGTGACACTTTGTCGCATGGTATTTCTCGTCTCTGGGTATATTTAGACGCTCAGTTGGTTGTGTCTCAGTTAAATGGAGTGTACCGCATTTATGATCCTACTCTACACCGATGGTTCCAAGGGATTCTCTCATTTATGCCCCCCCTCCCACGTCTCTTAGAATGAAGATTTGATTACATTACGTATATCCATGTTCCTAGGAGATTGAATCAAGTTACATATGCCCTAGCTAATCATGTATTAGATTGGCATATTGCACACATGTAAAAAAGAAAAAAATCACACACACACACATGTAAATACATTGGTAAAATAAATGTAGTCCATAAACACATAAAAAGACATAAAAATCCATATATAATATCAAAAATATCAGAGTACATGCGTGGGCGCAAGCGCCTCAAAAATACGTCCATTAACGAGTCATGGGGCTTATGTCCTAAAAAATATACAGATAGTTCCCTCAGCACGTGAAAAGTCAAGCCTAACTAAGGACAGGGCCTGTTGGCCCTGTTATAATGGTCAACGGTGTTTGCCAAATGCCGAAAAAGTCAGACCCACATCTGTGGTGCCCCCACTACATGAGGCTGCATAGACGGTGACAGATCGTCGATCTCTACCATGGGGACTGCGCGAGTGAGCGAGGTAAAGTTTCGCTCTACTCATCTCAAAAATCTCTCAGCTTCACCGGTTGGAGGTCCTCCTCCTGTTGTTGGTCCGCTAGCTACGGCTGGGGTGGCCTCTGGTCGAGGGCGTCGCCTATTCCTCGCAAAGTCTACTGGCCGCACTAGCCCCACATCTGCACATAGCAGACACAGATCTGTCAGATACTCTAGTGTATATAAAAAAATGATATATATAAAAACAACATAAAAAATTAAATAAATTTAAAAAAGAAAAAGAAAAAACAAGCTTACCCATCTCTCCTCGCTCCTTGCCGGGAGGTACTGGTATCTCAGGATCTCTAGAGAAGTCAATTCTGGCATAGGGGTAGTCCTCTATGACCGGAATCTGTCATGCCCACCAAGCAAAAAATTTGTCGTCAAAACCTTCAATGGTCCTTCCCACCCCCTTGTCGCAGAAACAACACTGCCCATCTGCATAATGCGGGGCTAGAGGCCTGGTGCCCTCGTATCACTTCTCTAGGACTAAAACTGGGCACTCTCTCAAAGAAGAAAGCACAGAGAATCATCCCAAACCCAAAATTCCTCTAATTCCGCATTCGACACTCTGTTAATTGCCTCTTCATACAATCTAGTAATGTGGTGCTCTAGTCAAATATTTGTGCATTCAAGCACTGAACTACACAATTAATGTGTGCACGAGAAGCCTGATGCAAAGACGCAAACCCAGTAATCCGTCCAATGAGCAACACTATCACTTTCAGTGATAAGTTTGAGATCTTACTTATCAGCACCTACGAGCTTGTTCTATCAGTATCGGCTTCACAATGGAGTCCAATCAACTTCGATATGTTGTGAGGCCTTGAGGGAAAGGTACGAAAATTGACTGGTTCCCCTCTCCTTGAAAGGTTAGTCAAAAAGTATATATCCTCTGTCGTTGGAGCCAGCGACTGCCCCTCTAGCATAAAGGCCTCTATGTCGGGATGCCAATAATCCATCAAGGCATTCAGTAGCCTAGGTTGTGCTTGCATGAAAGGACACTGGAAATTTTTTAACAAACCACACTGTAACAATGTAGCAAGAGCATCAGGGTCCTCATAGACCAACACATCAACATCCTCATGCTCTCTTTCTCTCCAATGAACATACATCCTGCAAATAGACAACGTTCAGGAGGGTTAACTCTTGTTTTTATTTTATATTTTTACACTAATTGGAAGGTCCACATGGGCTGTAGTGCTCACAGTAGTGTGTACACTCGGGTTGTCATAAGGCAACCCACGTGTACACTCGGGCTATCATAGGATAGCCTGCGTGGACGTAGGGCCGACCTTTTAAAGGCCGACGCCCCTCCAAAAAATGAACTTAAATGCATAAAGAAAGAATTAAATTGCAAGAGGGGGTAGTGTATACTTACTTGGTCCAAGTGGATGGTCATTTCATCCACTGAGGCTCTCAGAATCAACTCTTTTCACAAAGGGGTAGTTTTGGCTTTTAGTCAATTTCTCAATTAGCAATGGTGATAATGAGCTGCTAGCTTCTATTTATAGACTTTTTGGCCTCTTTTTGTCAACTTTTGGACCCTTTTGTCTTTTTTTTCTAAACTGAAAATCATATAGTATGGTTCAGGACTTTTCTTTGAATTGTCACAAGAAGTGTTCATTGGGTATTGGGAAACTTTTTGGAGTTTTGGGTCGTTTTGAAGGTCCTTTGGTAAAAAGCCATTTTTTCCAACTCGTTGCATTTAAGATAGGATTCCACCTACACTTTTTGCATCTTGTTGTCTTTTCTGCTTTGCCATAGGATCGATCCCACTGAATTGCGACATGGAACCATCATTGTTGCTTTAGGAGTGTCATACTTTAGTGGTAGAGCCTACCTTAACATGGATTCCCTAGGTAGATCCCGGTTGCATTTTGGTGTCCATGCTGTCACTAATGACTATAGGCTCAGGAGTCCTTACTAGTTTTTCCTGATTACGAGTTTGAGCCTCATTTGCATGATTCCTTATCACTCTTGACCTCACCCTCGGGACTCCCAAAACTTAACGGGTCTTCTTTTAAGCTTTTCAGACCCTCTAAACATGAAAAGATTGTCGAGCGATCTTGTTGACCTTCACGCTCACTAAACTCGAATTTGAAGTCACGTCTATCCAGTGGTAGTTTACCCCTTTTTCGGTCCAGATGGTCAACTGTACAAACAAAGGTACATTCTAGGAGCCTCGGTTCTCTAGAAGAGTATTCTCAGGTATAATTTTAACCCTTTTTCGGACCTGAGGGACTAAATTTATGAAAAAGGAACCCCCATGGAGTCCATAGTTAAGCTCTTTTCAGACTTCCTAAAATTGAAAAGATCGTCGAGTGACCTTATTCTTTCACACTCGTTAAAATGGTCTAGAAGAACATTCCTGACGGAGTCCATAGTTAATCTTTTTTCAGACTCCTTAAAAATGAAAAAATTGTCGAGTAATCTTGTCTTTATCACACTCGTTAAAATGGTTTTGAATAGATGTATGGTCAATGCTAGTTTACCCCTTTTTCGAGCCGACTAGACTATCTTCGAAAAAGGTACCCCAACGGAGTCTCCTTTTATGCTTTTTCAGATTCTCTAAAAATGAAAAAACGTCGAGCTTACCTTCTCTGGGCTCGTTAAACTTACATCGAAGGATGTTATCATTTTGTTTTGTTAACCACATTTGCATTCCTGCATCTTTGGCCTAATGCCGACTCCATGTTGCCCTCAACTGAACCATCTGAAGCATGCCTCATAATGCAAGCCTTGTAGCACTATGCCTTTGCATCTTGACACCTTGACCCAGGGAGGGATTTTTTTGAGTGTCCTTGCTCCGAACATCAGTCTTCTCCTTGCGCCTAGAACTAGTATGTTTGCGACACTCGTTCCTCCTTTGTAATGTAGCATTCTTTTATTATTTTTCTAAAATTATTGAAGAAGACAAAAAAATCAAATATACCCCAAAAAGAGGAAGGGAAAAGTATTTTCTTTTTATTGGCAGCACAATGAGTCGCCCTTGGACAAAGCACATCCTTCTGTTTGTTCGTCAAGATTTGAGATTTAATATGACCTTAAGAAGTTGTTCTCGCTACATAGAGTTGCGTCCTCCTCTATTTGGTTATTCTTCCAAACATATGGAGAGTTTGCGTTGCCTCCTGCATCGTGAACTTATGTCAATGCCATGATACCTGAGTCTCATCATTTGTCGTGCTATTGTCTAAGGGAAGTTTTTACCAAGCCTGAGTCGACCCCTCTGCAGTTTGTCTCTTGCCCTCATGCCCGACCATCCCGAAAGTCCAATCAAGTTTTTGTTCGAAATCAATGAAGCCTTCAGTCTGATCATCAAGATCCTCTGGTCCATTCCCGACGAGTCGTCAAAGACCTCTGGGTAGTGAAGTCGTACACTCATATTACACTCCTACCCAAGTTTTGAATATTTTGAAGTTGATGCTTGAGCTCTGAAGACCTCATCTCCAGCCATTAGGCCTTATCATCTTCTAGAAGATGGATACTATACATGTATATATTTTTTATTTTGAAATGTAGATCCATTCTGTATTGCTTGCAGCTACACTTTATATAGTTATATGACATGGATCTGCAGTATATTTGATTGGCAACCATTATTTTATTTCATCCCGAGCATGGGTATGCCCGCCTCGGTGAGACAATTGTTATTTTGCAGATGGCACCTCTCGAATTCTGGTCCCTGGGCTCACTAGTTTGGTACGTTGATAAATATTGATAATGTATTTTGGCCATCAGATGCTCTTCTGACCTCACACATTAGGGGGCATCTGTTATAACCCTAATTTGCACCAGACATGCTTACTTGGCATCAGGCCATCTCATATTCCTTCTTTGCCAAGCTAGTATTGAACAACTCTTCTTAAAAACACCCTTTTTAAAAGCACATGCACCCTGCTCCACTACAACCCACGTGCACACTCTAGCTGACCCACTACAGCCCGTGTGTACCTAAAAAAGAATGAAAAATGGAAGGTTGCTGACGGAACACACATTTTTGGGTAAGTTAACTAAACCTTTTGACCATGCATGGCTAGTCACTCGACCAAATACCTAGCTCCTTCTAGCCTATAAAATAAGGGGTAGGGGTCCCATTTAAAAGGAGGAAAATCATAGTAAAGAAACTCTACCCGAATTAGCATTCCCCTTGCCTCAACCTTTTGCAACTATTGTGTGAAGAGAAGCATATACAAAAGTAGTTGGAGCACAGTTGAAGAGGAGCCCAGGACCAGAGTCCAGGAGCAGTGGCCGATCTCACTATTGTAAGGTATTCTCGTGAGATTAATAAAAGAAGTACTTTTCCCATACCACTATATGAGGTTTTCATTGTTTGAATATTGATTACATGTTGATTAAATCTCTAACCCATTAGTTCATATATCAAATTCATGTGGAGTTCTTCGTTTTTCTTTTGGGAATGAAGGTCATCCTTGGGAGGAGAGTTGCAGTCGAAGAGAGACCAAGCGTGAAAATGGATTGACATCGAACACGAAAAATAAGGTACGACAACTTGATCTCTTTAACCTTGTATTTGCATATGAATAGTGGGGTTTAGGCATGGGATGATGGTAGAAAGTAGGAAGCTTTAGGTCATTTCTGCATGCATGATAAAACCCTTAGTGCTAGTCCATAGGAGGGATTTCCCACCCACAACAAAGAGAGTCCCCCTTTCTTTGTGTCTCTAGAAATAAATGACCAATGGTTACATAACTGTACGTATGATTCAGGAGCTTCATCCAACATCATTACTAAAGGAATCATGCAAAGGCTAGGCCTTAAGGTTACAAGTCCCTATCAAAACATATGTGCCATGGATTCTAGGGAGGTTGAAACTCTTGGGATTATCGTAGATCTACCATTTAAGCTAGCTTTCTGACCAAATTTTTATTTTGAGATGGATGTTCTTGTAATTGATGTACCATACATTTGGGGTATGCTTCTCTCAAGAAAATGGGGAGCTCACATGGGTGGCTGCATAAACATGGATTTATCCTTTACAACTATCCCATACCCTCCTCCATCAACCGAAAGCTTCAGGCTCTTAGAGAAAAAGAAAGGAAATACTATATAGAAGATCCTAAAGAGAAGTTCAATGAGTTCTTATGCCAAACATCTGAAATGGGAAATTTCTCTATTTGTTCAAACTTCCTAGCACCAGCTGAAGAAAAGTTTAAGGATGAAAAAGAAAGTAATAAGGCTTGGAAGATGAACTTTGATGGTGCACATTCAAGATCAGGAAAAGGGGTTGGGATTGTCCTAGTTTCACCAACGGGAAAGTCTTACAATTTTTCATTTAGTTTAGAATTTGATGCAACAAATAATGTGGCTGAGTACGAAGCACTTCTACTTGGCCTAGAAATTGCAAAAGATATGGGGATAAAAATAATAAATGTCAAGGGTGACTCAGACTTAGTCATTCTCCAGGTTAAAAATAAATTTGCATGCAAAAGTGAAAGATTAAGGAGATACATAAATGAAATTTGGGATACCATAGAAATGTTTGATGCTATGGATCTCATTTCAGTACCTAGGGATCAGAACAGTCTAGCTGACAGTTTGGCAGTTGCAACTTCAACCCTCCAACCTTCAAAAGATTTAATGAAACGAGAAGGAAAATTGGAAATAATCTTTAGACCTTCAGTTCCAGACAATGTTCATCATTGGAAAGTCTTCAGAGATGACAAACAAATCCTAAGATTCATTCATAATGTTCAAGAATTCTCAGATTTCAAGGTCAGTTATAAAGAGGAAGGCAAATATTATCATGAGGAGGATGACTCAATAAAGAATCCATCCCCTAGGGGAATAACTACTTTGGAAAATATCTTTGACAGGCATGACATGCACAAGAAGAAAAAGGAAGTAATAAAACCTGTCAGCTTTATATAGAAGTAAACATTGGTACAGAAGAAGTCCCAAGGCTCATAAAAATCGGAAAGGGTACTTCAGAAAAAAGAAAGAAAAGAATTAATAAGTCTGGTCAGTGAGTATAGGGATGTATTTGCTTTTACATATGATGAACTCAAATCTTATAAAGATGATGTATTTCAACATACTATCCCACTCAAAGAAGACACAAAAACTTTCTGGCAAAAACTTAGGCGAATAAATCCTAAGTTGGCACATTTGATTCAAGCAGAACTCAAAAAAATGTTGGATACTGGCACCATTGCCCCAACAAGGCATTCTTCATGGTGTTCTAATTTGGTAGTAGTTAGAAAGAAAAATGGGAGAATAAGACTATGTATAGATTTTAGAAATTTGAATCTTGCATGCATTAAGGATAATTACCCCTTGCCCAACATGGAAACTCTATTGCAAAGAGTTACTGGGTCAAAATTAATGTCTATGTTAGATGGTTTCTTCAGATGCAATCAAGTGTTGGTGAGGAAAGAGGATCAAAATAAGACAACTTTCACCACACCATGGGGCACCTTTGAGTACCTTAGAATGCCCTTTGGATCATTAAATGCAGGGGCCACATTTCAGAGAGCCATGGATTTTTCTTTCCACGAGTTGATGAGAAAGAACATCGAGATATACCAGGATGATTTGACTGTGTTTTCAAAAGAAAGATCTGATCATATAAGTCATCTCAGACAAGTGTTTGAAAGATGTCGAAAGTATGGCATCTCCTTAAATCCGACCAAGTCAATCTTAGGAGTTGATGAAGGAAAATTGTCGGGTCATATCATAACAAAAGATGGGGTGAAAATGGACCCAGAAAGAGTGCAAGCCATACAACAAGTCCCTTTACCCAAAACCAAGAAATCATTGCAATCCTTCGTTGGTCAAATTAACTTTGTAAGAAGGTTCATCCCAAATTTGGTTGAAACTTTGAAACCTATCCAAAGACTTTTAAAGAAGGATGCCAAGTTTTAGTGGACATAAGAAGGAAGAAGAGATTTTAAAAGTATTAAGGACGCAATTGGTAAATATTTTGTACTAATTAGTCCAAACTATGCCAAAGAATTTCAAATCTTCTCCTTTGCTTCTGAGGATACTATAGCAGGGGTGTTGCTCCAAAAGAATGACGATGGTTAAGAGCAACCCATTGCTTTCATGAGCAAGGCATTGCAGAATTCAGAACTTAATTATACAACTATGGAAAAGCAAGCGTATGCTCTGGTCAAGTCCCTTAAGCATTTTCGAGTCTACATAGGATATTCAAAAGTGGTGGGGTATGTACCTCACCCAGCGGTAAAAGATATCCTTGGATAACAAGACTGCTTGGGGGTCAGAGGAAAGTGGGTATTGAAAATACAAGAGTATGATCTAGAGATAAAACCCACCAAATTAATCAAAGGTCAAGGATTAGCTCAAATGCTAACTGAAGTTAATGAACAAGCTTTGAACTTAATCTGTCAAAACAACCAAGCTGGGCCAGCTTTATCTCCAGAACTTCAAAAGTTAGAACAACACGAATAGTATGCTGATATCATTTTCTTCCTTTCTAATCTCACATGCCCTAGTCACTTAATTGGTCACAAAAGAAGAGCATTGAGATTAAAGGCAGCTAAGTATTGTATTATTCAGGATGGATTGGGGTGGAGGAACCCCAATGGGGTAATACTTAGATGTGTTGATGAGCTTGAGTCCAAAAGACTCTTGGTTGATTTTCATTCAGGATTTTATGGTGGGCATTTTGCAACCAAAACCACTGCCCACAAAATCCTCAGAGCAAGTTACTACTGGCCTACTATATTTTCAGATGTGCACAAAATGGTTAGGGGTTGTCAGTAGTGTCAGTTGTTTACTGGGAAGCAGAAGCTAGCAGCCTTACCATTTCATCCAGTAGTGGTGGAAGCCCCTTTTTCAGCAGTGGGGGCTTGATTTTATTGGTGAGTTCAAAGATAATTCAAGTAATGGCTATACTTGGATAATCACGACAACTGATTACTTTACAAAGTGGGTAGAGGCTATACCCACCAAGTCGGCAACCAATAAAGTGGTCATGGGCTTTCTTGAAGATGGAATTATCACTAGATTTGGTGTGCCAGCAAAAATAACTACTGATAATACCAAGGCCTTTAGCTCTACAGAACTATCCTCATTCTGTTTCAAAAACGACATTATATTATCCCACTCATAAAATTATTATCCCCAAGGTAATGGCCTTGCTGAGTCTAGCAACAAGAACTTGATGACAATCCTTAAGAAAACTGTCAGAGATAACAAGAGATCATGGGATAATAAGATCAAGTTTGCACTTTGGGCTGACAAGATCACAAACAGGAGTTCAACAGGGAAGAATCCATTCGAATTGGTTTATGGCCTTGATGTCACTTTGCTAGTTCATCTCAAGCTTCTAGTGTATCAGTTTGTCTAGAAGTATGTCTTAGATGAAGATTTTCATCAAAACGGGATTGATCAGATAATTGAGTTGGATGAAAACAGAAGGAAATCCCTTGATCAAACTATAAAAAATCAGGAAAAGATAAAAAAGACCTTCGATAATTCCTCAAGACAAAGGGATTTCCAGGCAGGTGATACGGTCCTCCTATGGGACAAATGGAGAGAGAAGCCAGGAAGCCACGACAAGTTTGATAGTTTATGGGCAGGGCCTTATATTATCCAGGATGTAGCTGGAAAGAATTCTTTTGTCCTAAGAAGATTGGACGGTGAGAAGTTACCACTACCAGTAAATGGTCAACTTCTCAAGCTCTTCTTCAACGAAGTCATCTGATGTCCATGGGACATCTGTTGTATCATATTCTCTAAACCTTGTCCTCTGTACTTTAAATTCATTTATTTCCCGTACATAGTTTATTTTTGTATATAGTTTAAATTTGTAAATTTTGTAAATTTTGTACACAGTTTATTTTTTTCAAAAATTTGTATATATACATGTATATTATTTCTACAGCTCATGTTTAATATTGGATTTTATATATGGACATGCTATTGACAAAATTTATGTGAATGTAGGTCATGTGATTTTAGATTCTCATATGCTTTCCTTTAAAGAATAAAAGATCAAGCACA
>JASDQU011177751.1:0-26433 GCA_032191745.1 Picea mariana
GTATGTTTATATGGAAAGACTACGTGTGGCTTATGCTCTCTTAAATTGTTGTTTATATGCAAACTGATCTAATTCAGACTTCACGCTTGGTTCTCGGGAGAGAGATACCCTTATCTACCTTAGATAGTACCCTGGGTAAACCTCCCCATAGAGATACCCTTCTTGAAAACATCATCAAGAACCTGGAAGGAGGACGTGAAGGCGCAAGGCCTTAAGAAATCCCTAATAAGTATCGAATCGATGGACGAGATCCCATCGGGAGATCTGTGGTCCCTCATGACCGTCAGATAAGAAGAAGAAGCTGGAAAGATAAGTACCTTAACCTTGATAGGTGTTGATCAATGGACGAGATCCCATCGGAAAATCTGTGGTCACTCATGATCGTTAGATTTGGTAGGAGAAAGTAGGATGTTAAATGACTTACCACCTTGTCTTTCTATACCTTCGTGGATAACGATGAAATCGGGATCGTAGATCCTCGAGGTCCATGAGAACATTTCGACCGTTGATTTTTCCCTATCTAGGAAGTCGGGGGAGAATGCACAAGTTAGGAACATGTCCGAGTCGTCGGATCTCGGCTGGAAAACCCGCAGCCGTTGGATCTATCAGGAGATACCTGAGGGTTAAAAACCCCCCAGTGAATAAGGGCGAAATCCACGAAATGGATTTGGGTCGTTCGATTAAAGGAGGCCACGTGTTGTGAGATTTTCCATTTCGGGAAATCGAGAATCGAGAACTCGGGAGTTATGATGACAAGAGATCGGGATGTTCCACGGTGGAAACTCCGAAGTAGTCGTAGATCGATCAATCTCAGGAGGTTACGTGTCGAGAGATTACTCGTTTCGGGAAATCAAAAATCAGGAACTCAAGAGTTCTGGTGACAAAAGATCAGGGCCTTGCATGGTAGAAACCCCAAAATAGATTTGGGTCGTCCGATTAAAGGAGGCCATGTGTCATGAGATTTCCCATTTCGAGAAATCGTGAATTGGGAACTCGAGAGTTCTGGTGACGAAAGGTCAGAGCCTTCCATGGTAGAAACCCCGAAATAGATTTGGGTCGTCCGATTAAAGGAGGCCACGTGTCATGAGATTTCCCATTTCGGGAAATCGGGAGTCGGGGACTCGGGAGTTCTGGTGATGAGAGATCGGGATGTTCCATGGTGGAAACCCCGAAGTAGTCATAGATCGACCGATTTCGGGAGGCTACGTGTCGAGAGATTACCTGTTTCAGGAAATTGGGAATCGAGGATTCGAGAGTTCTGTTGACAAGAGGTCGTGCTCTCACCTTGATAAATCCCGACTTATAAATATCAAGATTTTAGCATGTGGTTAAGTCCCGATGAATGAACGAGATTCCTTCAGAGGATCTCAGGGTCTATAATGACCATCAGATGTGGGGAAGAGACGTCAACTTTAAGCCGGGGCGCGAATGCGCCTTAGGGTAAGTGGTGAGAAGATCTGAATGGCCAAAGTCCACCCGCCCAGATCTATGGCTGAGGCTTCATTCTGGAGCCCCCTTGATGTTCTGCCTTTAGCGGTGGGGGGGGGGGGGTTCGGAATCGAACATGCAACTTGGAAACGGTCAGGATCAATTCGCCTTGATCAACGACATTCAGGGGAATTCTGGACCCCCCTTGCCATTTTGCCTTTAATGGGGGGGGGGGTCCAGAATGGTGTGGCGTGTGAAGTGGGACCTGTCTCCTGTCACGCTGCCCACCGTGTCGTGTTTCCCCTCTCGCCACCTGTACTCCACTCAACCGCGTGACAAGGCCGTTCCTAACGACCATTTTCCAACCCTATAGGGACTCGTCCCTATTGGCCAGTTACCAGCCCTGCCGGGGTTCGGTGGTTGCAGAGTCAAACGATTCGACATCCCTGTAGCGCTGAGGCGCGAAATAAAAAAAGGCACCACGAATTATTTGACCTGTGATCACGGCCCGCGATCACATGGGAGTAGAGAGAGAGAAAGAGCTAGCTCGCACTAGGCCTCCGCAGAGGATTCAGAGGCTTTGATTCTACAAAAATCAAAGAAAATTGTGATTATGGTAGTGGGTGTGTGACAGTAGCAAAGCCCTTAATTTTATACAAAGTAGGACAGGTTTCTCTTTCAAAAATAAGACCAAAGAAATCCTTCCTCCAAATTGTGTTCCTCTTCATGAATGCAAAAGAGAGGAGGGGGAGAAAGCAGAAGCACTTTTGCCAAATTCATAAATAAGTTCAAAGACTCGAACAAGTCTTCCTCCACCACAACACACTCACCAACACATTCTGTTGGTGTACAAACTGATGACAAATTACTAGTATCTTCTTGCCTTGATAGCTCGACACTTGCTATTTCAAAATCTAAAGAGGCTGCACGCTCATTATAACGTACTGGAGGTTTTCTTGGGCCTTTCCTTGCTGGCTTCTTGGCATCGCAGCTCCTTCCAGAATTTCCTGCACTTTCAGAATGGAACACAACGATTGCTTCTTAGTGGCAGCCTGAATATAATGAGTGAGATAATAAGTTTACACTTGTACCCATCAAAATTATAGGTGACTGTGGTTTCCAAAATCTAACTTGAGTGGAATTATACCCTACAAAATGAGAAAGGATTTCTACAGGAAAAAAGTTAAATTTCTTCAAAATCTCTTTGAATGGGATCCAGGATCTGACATACCTATGGTGAGATTGAATTGAATTTAAAAGGCCATGGATAAGATAAGATGAAGGTTTTGACTACCGACGCCATGGTTTCCAAGAAGCATCATAAACAACCCCTCACGAATCCAACTCTTCCCGTTTGAGACCTACAAACACTATCCACTGGGGAGCACTTTCCACCAAAAGGAAGCCACTGCTTGGACTGTACACTATGATTGACGTCCACAACTATATTTTTGGGGATCCTGTATCTCTAGAGTGCCTGAATCGCAAAAATCCATCTCTGCTTCCAACATCCATTCATCTATTTCCCACTCATTTAGTCTCTACAACTTCACCTCCTTCCCATTTTTTTGGAACAAGAGGACAGCCCAAACTCCCACAACTCGCATCAGGAGAAAAAATGAAAAAATGCAGCTCATTTCAAATTCGAAAATGGGCATGGATGGATTAATGTACAACTCGTCTGAGGAGAAAAAAATTCCAGCTCATTTCAATTTCAAATTTGAAAATGGGCGTGGAGGGCGTTCATGACGTTGGAAAATGAGTTTTCACGAGGTTGGATGCGTGAGGGTAGCAGATGCATGGCGATCATGGTCATTGGATGCCTATGGATGATCCATCCATCCTGCTGTGGAGTCTTAAAGACTTTGCATAATGCTGCTTCTTGATCGTCGCAGGATCATCGACCAGCGATGCAGTGAGCAGATCTGAACTAAGTGCCAAAAACAAACGAGACTGAGGGTGCAGTGATTAAAAACTAGATGGATGGATCATGGATTTCTTGATCGCCACGGGATCATCGGACAACGATGTAGTGAGCGGATCTGAACTGAGTGCCGGCAACAAACGGGACTGAGGGTGCAGTGACTAAAAACTAGATGGATGGATCATGGATGAATTCCATGGGGTGATGAGGCTCTTATCAAGTCTCTCATGCTACAAAAGGAATGGAAGGAATGGAAGCATCTGGGGGATAGTGCCACAACACGAACGAGGAGTTGTCGGAAGCTGAAAGCTACCTGCCAGAGGGAGTAGGCTCAGAAGGGAAGATCAAAATTCTCTTCTTAGAATAGAGCTCTGCAAGTCAAGTGGAATACTATGCACTACAACAACAGATCTACACACAGAGATTTCTTTTTTCTTCAATTACCAACAATCACGGTTTTAGGTCCCGAAAGTGGAACCATTTGTTGACACACAGGGGCAGACCCAGGGTTCAACGCTTCAACAATGCACCAACAAAACCCTAACTACTGACCCTTTCGACAACACCTGCGAAGCAGATGAAGTCTCACCCGAGGTAGAGGCAGGGGTGGTTGCAGGACTCAAGTGTCTACAACCAAGATGGGACTCAGATCTGTGATCACAGTACTTAACAGAGCACTTAGCAGTTAACATTCATTAGTAATGATCCCTTATTCACATCGCAGGAAGAAACCCTAATTACATAACAACGCAGTACTCACCAAGATCCAACACATCCAAGCACTTAGCACATAGGAATAAATCAGATCTATCATTCATTCAGATCACTAAGCGCTAAACTTCTATATCAGAAGCATCTAACATACATAAATATCATAACACTAAGAATAAATCACATCAATCACACAAAACAACCATAACACAGGATATACGTGGTTCACCCTGGTGTGGGGCTACGTCCACCAATTGTTCTTCTTCTTTATTGTCTTCTGTCAATCTTCTTACATGCACAGAGCCACAAATCAACACCGCATAGGATAGGAGATCTGGATGCTCCTCACCAGATCCTCCTTCCCCGATCTAGGTTCAAGCACAGAGCCTTCTTACAATCACTTGCACCGAGCTCTACGAGTTCTCGACACACAGTACGCACATAGCTAACTCGATCACATAGATCCAACTACTTACATCACTTGCACTTAGCACAACATCACCCTACCACATAACCACTTAACCACTACTTACTTACTCGCCTAGATTTCCATTTATACGCTTACAAAAGGCATAAACATGGGTAAAACCCATGGGCCAACATCCCATACCCGTTACATAAACCCTAATCCCAAAAAGTCTACAAAAGGTGGTGAAATCCCATGATCTCCGCTTTGCCTGGCGATCCGTCTTCAACCAGCCTGTCGAAGTCCCAAAAGTGGTCAAACATGACCAAGGTTCTCCAAAACTTGGTCAAGGGCCAACAAGGAGTACAATATATAGTAGGATATTCGGTTTAGACAGTTGGAACCATTTAGATGGTTGGAACCATTATTTAGTTTAGAGGAGTACGCAACTAATATCCATTATTTCTAAGTCTCCCCTTTAATGGACAAAGGATTGACATCAACACCTAACATCTCCCTAAACAGTTCAAATTTTATCTTCCCAAGAGGCTTAGTGAAAATATCAACAGAATTTTCACTAGTATTACAATACATTAAAGCAATATCATTAGACTGCATTTTTTCTCGAACAAAATGAAACTGAGTATCAACATCCTTTTTCCTTGAATGGTAAACTGGATTATTTTCCAACTTGATTGAGCTTCGGTTATCACATTTGATTATCATAGCTTTCCTTTGTTCTTCTCCAACATCTTGAAGTAGTATTATCAACCAAACAACTTCACAAGTTGTTGCACACAATGCTTTATATTCTGCCTCAGTGGATGACAAAGATACAATAGACTGGTTCTTACTGCTCTGTGAAATAATCTCGGATCCAATGCCAAAGGTAAAACCTATAGTAGATCTCTGATCATTCAGATCGACAGCCCAATATGAAACTCAGTAACCTGTTGGCTCAACATCGAATGAATCAATATATTTAATACCATAATCAATTTTTCCTTTGAGATACCTGAGTACCCCTTTCATTGCATTCCAATGGCTTTCTAGAGGTTTTTCCATAAATTGACTTAACATGGATCTGAACTGAGTGCCGGCAACAAACGAGACTGAGGGTGCAGTGACTAAAAACTAGATGGATGGATCATGGATGAATGCCATGGGGTGATGAGGCTCTTATCAAGTCTCTCGTGCTACAAAAGGAATGGAAGGAATGGAAGCATCTGGGGGATAGTGCCACAACACGAACGGGGAGTCGTCGGAAGTTGAAAGCTACTTGCCGGAGGGAGTAGGCTCGGGAGGGAAGATCAAACTTCTCTTCTTAGCATAGAGCTCTGCAAGTCAAGTAGAATACTATGCACTACAACAACAGATCTACACACAGAGCTTTCTTTTTTCTTCAATTACCAGCAATCACGGTTCTAGGTCTCGAAAGTGGAACCATTTGTTGACACACAGGGGCAGACCCAAGGTTCAATGCTTCAACAACGCACCAACAAAACCCTAATTACCGACCCTTTCAACAACACCTGCGAAGCAGATGAAGTCTCACCCGAGGTAGAGGCAGGGGTGGTTGCAGGACTCAAGTATCTAAAACCAAGATGGGACTCAGATCTGTGATCACAGTACTTAATAGAGCACTTAGCAATTAACATTCATTAGTAATGATCCCTTATTCACATCGCAGGAAGAAACCCTAATTACATAACAACGCAGTACTCACCAAGATCCAACACATCCAAGCACTTAGCACATAGGAATAAATCAGATCTATCATTCATTCAGATCACTAAGAACTAAAATTCTATATCAGAAGCATCTAACATACATAAATATCATAACACTAAGAATAAATCACATCAATCACACAAAACAACCATAACATAGGATATGCGTGGTTCACCCTAGTGTGGGGCTACGTCCACCAACTCTTCTTCTTCTTTATTGTCTTCTGTCAATCTTCTTACATGCACAGAGACACAAACCGACACCGCATAGGACAGGAGATCTGGACGCACCTCGCCAGATCCTCCTTCCTCGATCTAGGTTCAAGCACATAGCCTTCTTACAATCACTTGCACTCAGCTCTGGGAGTTCTCAACACACAGTACGCACATAGCTAACTCGATCACATAGATCCAACTACTTACATCACTTTCACTTAGCACAACATCACCCTACCACATAACCACTTAACCGCTACTTACTTACTCGCCTAGATTTCTATTTATACGCTTACAAAAGGCATAAACATGGGTAAAACCCATGGGCCAACATCCCATACCCGTTACATAAACCCTAAGCCCAAAAAGTTTGCAAAAGGTGGTGAAATCCATTGATCTCCGCTTTGCCTGGAGATCTGTCTTCAACCAGCCTGTAGAAGTCCCAAAAGTAGTCAAACATGACCAAGGTTCTCCAAAACTTGGTCAAGGGACAACAAGGAGTACAATATATAGTAGGATATTCAGTTTAGACAGTTGGAACCATTTAGATGGTTGGAACCATTATTTAGTTTAGAGGAGTACGCAACTAATATCCATTATTTCTAAGTCTCCCCTTTAATGGAAAAAGGATTGACATCAACACCTAACATCTCCCTAAACAGTTCAATTTTTATCTTCCCAAGAGGCTTAGTGAAAATATCAACAGAATTTTCACTAGTATTACAATACATTAAAGCAATATCATTAGACTGCATCTTTTCTCGAACAAAATGAAACTGAGTATCAACATCCTTTTTCCTTGAATGGTAAAATGGATTATTTTCCAACTTGATTGAGCTTTGGTTATCACATTTGATTATCATAGCTTTCCTTTGTTCTTCTCCAACATCTTGAAGTAATATTCTCAACCAAACAACTTCACAAGTTGTTGCACACAATGCTTTATATTCTGCCTTAGTGGATGACAAAGATACAATAGACTGGTTCTTACTGCTCTGTGAAACAATCCTAGATCCAATGCCAAAGGTAAAACCTATAGTAGATCTTTTATCATTCAAGTTGCCAGCCCAATATGAATCTCAGTATCCTGTTGGCTCAACATCGAATGAATCAATATATTTAATACCATAATCAATTTTTCCTTTGAGATACCCGAGTACCCGTTTCATTGCATTCCAATGGCTTTCTAGAGGTTTTTCCATAAATTGACTTAACACACTAACAAAATATGTTATGTCAGGTCTGGTTGTAGTGAGATAGTTCAAGCTTCCCACCATCTGTCTATACATTGTACCATTTACCTCCTTCGAACCATGATCACAGTAAAGTTTCATGTTCTACTGCATTGTAACATAAGAAACTTTACACTGATCCATTTTAAACTTCTTAAGTACTTCTCTGACATATTTACCTTGAGACACAAAGGTTTGACTAGCATTTCTCTAGACTTCAAGACCTAGGAAGTAATGTAACTCACCAATATCTTTCATTTCAAATACCTATGACATATGCTTCTTAATTCCACTAATCATTTTTTTTTTTGAATTTCGTGTAATAATTAAATCATCAACATATAAGGAAATCAATACAACATGCCCATTTTCATCAAACTTGGTATACATATTTGGATCATTTTTTCTCCTCATAAAACCCTATTGCAGAAAGAAGGAATCTATCTTCTGATACCATGACCTAGGTGCATGTTTCATTCCATACAATGCTTTTTTTAATTTACACACTAAATGTTCCTGACCATTTTTCACAAACCCCTCTGGTTGAGTAAGGTAAACCTCCTCCTTTAACTCACCATTCAGAAAAGAAGATTTTACATCTAATTGGTGAAGCTTCCAATGGTACTTTGTAGATAATGCAATTAACATTCTTCTAGTATTTAATTTAGCTACTAGTGCAAATGTTTCTGCATAATCAATGCCCTCCTTCTTTGAGTACCCTTCTGCCACCATTCTGGCTTTATATTTATCTATACTACCATCTGCGTTGAATTTAGGTTTGTATATCCATTTACATCCTATGAGATTTTTATCTTTAGACAATTCAGTCAATTCCCAAGTTTTGTTTTTCATTATAGAATCATATTCTTCCTCCATGGATTTTCTCCACTCTTCATGTTCATTAGCTTCATTAAAAATCATGGGTTCTATGACATTTGAAATATTATTCATCAGGGCATAATCTTTATATTTTTCAGGTGGATGAACCTGTCGTGAAGATCTTCTCAATTGGTTGGTGACTTCTTCTCCATTTTGTGAAGATTCTTCTTCACTACTGGATGTATCCATGTCATTGGGTGCCTTTTCATGTTGGTGCTTCTCTTCTTTGACCTCTTCATCTTCAAGAAGTACATGTCATCCTTCATGGCTGTTGTATTCATTATTTCTTTATGCCCGCTCATGAAAAATTACATCTCTATTTGCAAACACTTTGTGAATAGATGGATCAAATAGTTTATATGCTTTAAATTTTGAACAATACCCTATAAAAATACATTTGATAGCTTTAGCATCAAGCACCTTCCTGTTCTCCTTTGGAATATGTGCAAAATCCTTACACCCAAATATCCTCAAATTATTAACTGCTAGTTTAGAATCATACAAGGCCTCGAAAAGAGTTTTATGATCAAGACACCTTGTTGGACTTGTATTCTTTAAATAAACAATAGTGCTAATGGCCTCTACCCAAAAAACATTTGAGAGATTCTTACCTTTCATCATACTTCGTGCACACTCCACTAGAGTTCTGTTTTTCCTTTCTGCAACTCTGTTCCGTTGTGGAGTCTGGGGTACCGTAAATTGTACTATTCCATGATCTTTGCAATACTTGATGAAGTTTCCTAATCTGTACTCTTCCCCTTGATCTGAGCGGAGGATTTTGATGGAATTTCTTGTTTGCTTCTCCACCATGTTTTCAAATTCCTTGAAATATTAAAAAACATCACTCTTTTTCCTAAGAAAATAAACTCATGTGTATCTTGTGCAGTCATCAATGAATGACAAAAAATAATAAGCACCACCTAAGGACCTTGTCTGGATTGGTCCACAAACATTAGTGTGTATAAGTTCTAATACATCTTTCTTTCCCCTATCAGAATTAGAGGGGAATTTATCTTTGTGCATCTTTCCTAATGCACAACCTTCACAAGAAACATACTCATTCTTCAACATAGAGAGTCCTTCAACCATACTTTGTTTTTGTAATAACAACAAATCATGATAATTAATGTGACCATACCTTTGGTGCCAAAGATTTTCTGTAGGCATAGTTGCAGAAGTCAATGCTTGATGATTCTTACTGGTGACATCAAGATTCTTGCTGACAACAATTTTGTAATGATCCTACAAGTCCTTCATTATACAATGTGTCTTGAAGAATTTGACCTTCAAATTCTGATCTGTAATGGTGAACACATAAATCAAGTTTTTCTTTATGCTAGGGACATACACAACATTGTGAATGTGTCTGACAGTACCATTCGGATGTGTTACTGGAATATGTCCATATCCCTTGATTTGATAAGAATGATCATCTCCAAGATAAATATAGGCACCATTATGTGTTTCTTTAAAGTTTATATGTCAATTCTTGTTACATGTCATGTGAATTGAAGCTCCAGAATCTACAAACCATGCGTCAACATCATCAGTTTCAGCAGACAATGCAACATTAGATACAAACAATCTAAGATCTTTTGAATAAAAAATCGGGTTTTCTTCAACAAAATGCCCTGAATGTTTTCTATTTTTATGCCTAGCCTCATCATTTTTCTTCTTATAAAATTATTTGGCAAGATGCCCAATCCTACCACAATAGAAACACTTAGGTTCATTTCTATTAGATGGCATACCTTGATTTGGCTTTGGAAATGATGTTCTCTGAAATGAATTTCCTCCTCTGTCTCCTTCTCTCGGTTTCCCTTTAGGGAATCTCTTCTTTGTCCATAGTGCTAAGTCTGAATTCTGAGGCTTCAAATTCGTTCGCATCTCTTCTTCTTGCAACAATATACCTGTCAATTCCTCAAAGGTATGAACTTTCTCTCTCATTGCAAGGCCTGTTATAAACATTTGATAGTCCTCTAGCATTCCATTTAGGGCAATTGTGACAAGATCAGTGTTTGACACTTTTTCTCCTATATCTCCCAATTTATCTTTCATGTCTTTAATCCGCCCAAGAAAAATACTGACAGATTCATTTAAGTCCATTTTAATACTTAGCAATTTACTTTTCAGAAAGAGAATACAATTTGTATTATTAGTCTCATACAAATCTTTAAGTGCTTTCCAGGTTTCTTTAGAAGTCTTACCATCTCTAATGTGAGGAATTATATTATCTTTCATAGAGATTCATAATAATACCTTGGCTTTGTTCTCCCGCTTATCCCGATCTTGGATTGTTGCGGCTATTGCACCTGCAGTTGCATCAGGTCGCATTTCATCTCCTTTCGCGATCGTCCAAACACCATAACCTTCCATCAAGGTCTGCATTTTGAATTTCCAATTGACGAAATTCGAGCCATCCAATTTATTGGCTTCATTGAGATAAGTTTCAGCAAGTGGATTCGCCATCTTTGCAAACTCCTTTACGCAACAAACTCCTCTCCAAAGCAACGATCATGTGCCAAGAATGGCAACTAGTAGAGAAAATGGTGCGACCTCTCAAACCCAAGACGAAAGCGTCGACAACAAAAATATGTGATTCCTATATGAATCCTTTGCAAAATATCTTTTTGCCTCATCTAAATCCTCTTTAATTTGCAACGATTAAAGATAATCACAAGTTGTTGTTACTAAAACAACTAGTAGAATGCACAAGGATCATGAGAATCGTATCATGCATTTCTTCTCACAAAAACATCCAAAATCCCTGAGGTGGCTTCTCCACAAGACAATAGACCTTATGCCCGCGTTTCAAACTCTCCCTAATACAAAGTTTTAGACGAAGATGAGGAGGATAGCATGATGAGGATGACAGTAAAAGCTCGGAAGACGACGAACCAGTGATCATCAACAATGGATTGAGAATTTCGTAAATAAATGTTTTAGATGGAACATTCGCGAAATAGATACGTTATTGGCGAATTAATTTATATGCACGGTGTTCAAAGGGCACCACACCCGTCACACTCTAGTTTACGTACCAACAAAAAACCTTCACGCATCTATGCTCGTCTCTTCCCTCCCTAGAGCAGCGATCAATTGGAGCAGCGATTGGAGTTCCCTTTATACACCCTCGGTTTTCTCCGTTGGAGCCCGCGTGCTTTTTTTTTTTCTCTTTCAGACGACGTATCGTCTGGCTGCGGACTCGATTGAAGGCCCGATAACTTGGCAACGATCTGCTCCCAAAGATTGCAGCTGTGGGTGGTGTCCTCACAATGACCGCAATACCTCCATGCAGTAGTGAACCTCCACGCTCTGATAAAACGCAGGTGTTCGATTCGATGTTGACCTGTCCAGACTATGCCCAGGCTCTGATAAAACGCAGTGCGAATTTCGACCCTCTTCTCCCCCGACGGTGTGCAGATTATGTCACGCACGCAGCGTTAAGCTTTTTACTCAAGCGCAAGCAGCGTTCGGCTCTCACAATCTCCCAGCGGCTCTCACAATCTCATAGGCACTAAAATCAGAAATGTGCTCTGATACCAAGTTGAAAATAGAAGGAGAGAAAGAAATCGGCTTCTCTCACGCGAGGCAGTACACGGAGGCCATCAAAGCAAAGCAACTCTGCGCATTTTATTAAATCAATGACTAAAATATATAGTAGGATATTTGGTTTAGACAGTTGAAACCATTATTTAGTTTAGAGGAGAATACAACTAATATTCATTATTTCTAAATTTATCGCTATATGAACAAATCACATCAAAAATATATAACCACAAACCACATGTATACATGGAAGAACATGCTTGTCAAAATTTGAACCTAAATCATTGTCACAACAACCACTTCAAATAATCACAAACCACATCATGATAGATTAAATTATAAAATACCTCTTATATTTATATACAAAGTCAATAAGGCAGGATTATCTACTATATATATATATTATGCTTGTCAAAATTTGAACCTAAATCATTGTCACAACAACCACTTCAAATAATCACAAACCACATCATGATAGATTAAATTATAAAATACCTCTTATATTTATATACAAAGTCAATAAGGCAGGATTATCTACTATATATATATTTTATGTGCAAATTTAATTCAACATAATTATGCTCAAGTTAGAGTCCTAGGTTGTTAAAGGCAACTAACCATTATTATGCATATGCAATTCAATGTTAAAGTGAGAAAAACAAAAACTCTAATCCTAGCTTTCCTGAGCTAATTGTCCATTGTTTTAACTACATATAATTACTAGAATTAAACTTGTAACTATGGGTTGTTTCCAACTACAATGCTAAGAGATTGAATGTATTACTTGGCTCACACTGTAGCACGTTTTCCCTGGGTTGTTACCAACTACAATGCAACTAGATTGAATGTATTACTTGGCTCACACTGTAGCACGTTTTCCCTCTTTTGTTTCCAAAGCTAAAATGTGTTTTCCCTTACTCTTTCAAAAATAAATAACCATGAAAATATCGTAAGCAATCATGTAAGATGCCAAGGAATAGTTCACACTGCTAATGATTACACTACAATATTGGTTATTAAACAAACATCAAAATAAGCAATGGATTCCACCGCTGATAAATCTTTATTAACCTTTGGGATTCCGTCGGTTATAAATCTTGCAACCACTGTCAGCTTTGGGATTCCACCGCCAACGCGACTTTTCCAGTGAGTTGCTGGTGAGGCTTTTAAAATGTAGTTTCAAATTCTGTGACTGTCATTTAAACCAGTGGAATATTTGGCGCATACGTCCCTGGCTTTTTAATCACTTTCAACACACTTTCAACGACTTTCTCTAACATAAGCCCTTCGTCACTATATATTCACAAAAACAAACCAATATAAATTAAATAAATAATTGAACCTATACGGCAAAGCATCATATACATATACATGGAGGAACTTGGAGGTCTCACCCGTTAAACGCGCCATCCAAATCAAACCCACTAATGTCTGCAACACTGGAAAGAGCATCTCTCCAATTTTGAATAGTGATGGGGTCATATCGTGACTTCTCTTGATGTATTTGATGATCGTACGTTTTCTTCAGTTGGAGTTCGTGCAAGGCTCGAGCATACAATCCATTTTTGTTCTGATCTGTCCACCTAAGCTTTTCTAAACACCATTGTGATTTTGCATAAGTAGGAGAAAAGATGGCCACATGGACCGAGGCGCTTCGAATAGTACCCACCATTTGAGTTGGAAAATTTAGTCCCTTTTGCAGTTCCTGCTTGTCTAAAAAGGGTTTGAGTCCATGTAAAAAAAGACGATGGTAGAGATAACTAGAGAAGGTCTTCTTGGTGTCCGGGCCACGATGGTTAATAAACACATCGTAGCCGTGGAATCCCGATTGGCTAGAAGCCAATCCCCCCTCGTTCATTTCCTTCTTTGAAAGACTCGTCGCTTTTGGATGGCCATTCATAGCATAGAATTTGGTTTCCATTCTGCACACCGTACGCACACTTTTGTTCCTGGCAGTGATAAGCACCCTCACTCTTTTGGCCCTATGCATATCCCTGGGCAAAAGTTGCTCAAGCCGATCACTATCCAAAACATTGTCTATATACATAAATGCTACTTGTTTCTCTAACATGCGGCTAATTTCTAGCTGTCCTTGTTCAAACGTTCTAACATCTCGCTTTGCCATTTTCTCTTGAGCTATTCCCACCATCAAATCTGTTAATATAAGTTTTTGTTTCTCTACTATATTTGGAATTGATGGTATATCATCAAACAATCTAACCTTGGAATATTTACAACCTTCAAAATAAAGTCTAGCAAACACAGCATCCGCAAGGGCAGACTTTCCCACTCCACCAGGACCATGCAGGATTACTGCTAGTGCATTTTTGTCACTGTCCCATTCCAGAAGTTGAATAACTTCTTTCAAGGATTCTTCAATTCCAACTGTTTAACCATTAAAAGCATATCACAAACGCTTCCAAAACCTTAAAATAATATTCATATTTGTATAAAACCAAATTGTAATCCCAATATGTCACAATTTACCTGCATAATCAGGATATTCTGGCTCCAGTGGTGTAGGTAGTGGTGTAGGTAGACGCACCGTGCCATCATAAATATACATATTGAATTGGTTCTTTATATCCTTGTAGATTTTTTCTAACTCTCGTTGAAATTTAAGCAGCTTTTCCTTGTCGTCAGACGCTGAGACAAACCTGAAATGAGTACAGCTCCGGCAACAAACTTAGTTTTACTGGATGACTTGATAAGAGGGCTGTAATCGAAACATAAAAGTGGTCATGAGAGCGTTCAGTACTTGCCTGGAAAATTTAGAGGAAATAATTTGAGAGCAACACATGATAGCAGCTTTTGCTATCATCTTTAGTGCTTTTTTAATTAAATCTTCCATTTCTTCCCTCAATTGAGGCCGTTCTTTCAGCTGCTTAATATATTTAGCTAGTCTGATCAATTCCTCCAAAAGACCGAGACACTCCCCTCGGTTTGTAGAAGCAAGATCGAATCTTTCCAAAACATTTGAAGTAAGCCGTTGTAATTTCCCTATTTCTTTCACTATTCCTTTCGGGAAACTCCGCAGCTTCTGAACATCATAAAAGAGAGAATCTAACCTTATTTATGCGTTTTTTTTATAAGTTTAGTTGATTATCAAAACCCACTAACATTTAATACGCACCAAAGAGAAAGTGGACACGACCTCCAGGAAGCGTGAACTTTTCGGCCAGTAGTGATGAATTGACGGTTTTTTAAGCAACTTATTTTCCTACTAAGACAATAAATATGTTAAAATTGGTGTGTAAAGACATACTAACAATGCTCTTAATACAATTTAGGATATGAGGGATAGAGATCCACCTTACCATATATATATGCTCTGATATATACTCAATGAGGTCTTCAAGATTGACGTTGCCATTTTCTTCAACTCCAGCAGCTTTACATATGTTATTAATAACAACCGACTTCGTTGGAGAGCTGGAAGAGGGGCCACCGCTTGCTGGAGCATCCTGCGTTAGAACGGCAGAAGTGGAGGCGGCCTCTGCAGAAGAAGAGGAAGAAGAAGCGCCATGAGATATGGAGGCTTGAAAAGGAGAAGTTGATCCTGATGGAACAGTAGCATCTGCTGGAGAAACATTACTATTATAAACAGCATTGGCAGAAGAAGAAGACTGTGCCTCTGAACAAGCATTTGGATTAGCAAAAGGTAATTGTGTTACATATATTTCTTCTCTAGTGACAACGTTTGGGGAAGGACAGGCACTTTCAAAGGGTTGTGTATTTCCCGAAAAGCATGGAAGGTAGGAGAAGGAACTTGAGCTTTTGTTTGCCATCGTTGCTATGAAAGGCTAGGGTAGATCTTCACTACCTGTAACTTTGGACTGAAAAATGACTCGACATAATAGGCTACCACTCACTTGAACTTTTGAGAATCACTCTATCGAATGAGTCTTTTATAAAAATCATCCAAGGCTGAATAAGGCATTGCTTCATCAAAGAGTCCATATGCATCCAAGGTTCGATAGGCATCACTTCACGTTTCAGCCCTGACATCTAATACTTCACATTGAATACTATTTTCTCTTTTGGTGTAGTCATTGTTAAATTTAAAATGAAGAAAAGAGCAGAAACATAATATAAATAACTGAAGCAATCAGAAAACTATGAAGAACAGAGATAAATAAACAAAGGCAGAAAAGACATACTCTATTCATCAATAATTCTGTAAATCATCATGTACATAGATGTACATATATAATACAAAAGACCATAATTGTCATGTAACTGAATAACAATTAGGTTAACTTGACTATCCAACTAACTTATGATTAGTGCAGAAACATAATGTAAATAATTGAAGCAATCAGAAAACTATGAAGAATAGAGATAAATAAACAAAGGCAGAAAAGACATACTCTATTCATCAATGCTTCTGTAAATCATCATGTACATAGATGTACATATATAATACAAAAGACCATAACTGTCATGTAACTGAATAACAATTAGGTTAACTTAACTATCAAAATAACTTATAATTAGTGTTTTAACATCCCCCCTTAATCATAAGTTCGTTCTTGCCTGAAAAACTGCCACTACTTGACAATCACACGTGTCAAGCGAATATTCAGAAGGCTGGCTGAAGATGCTCTCTGAACTCTGAAAATAAAATAGTAGAAGTTGATGTCTTCTACTAAATTGGTGGTTTAAGGTTGACCACAAACTCATCTGGTGGTTTCAGGATGACCACAAACCAATATGGTGGTTTCAGGATGACCACAAACCGAATGTCTAGCAGAAGCTGATTTCTTCTACTAAATGGCATGGTTTTAAGTTGACCATAAACTAACAAGAGCTCAATGCTCAAAAATATGAAAATGTAACAAGTATAGATTCATGTCTTCTGCTCAATTGGCGGTTTTAAGCTGACCACAAACCATATCAACAACAATATGTTCAGGAACAAGACTGCATACCAAGAACTAGGTTGCATACTTGATCATCTATTCACAGGCTCTAAATCAAACTTGGAACTTGACTCAAAATCAAACTTGGAACCTGACTCAACTGGATTTCCCCCCTGTCAGGGACAAATGGTTCCAATTCCCTTGACCATCATTCGCAAGTATGGCCAAGAAGAGATCCAGCGCATCAAATTATCTTCCAGCAGAGTCTGAAGACTCAATCTTCAACTCAGAAGACTACATCAACTGGGCCCCGATCATACCCTAAATCATCAAATCTTGAAAAACATTCATGTCCATCGATTGTAGAAATATCTCCAATTAAGTACGATTGTACTTGTGTATAAATTCGGCGATAAGACTGCTCCAATAATTTGGCTTCCAAATGCCAACGCTAATTCTCTAACCGTTCAAAATGAAGTTGTTTCTGCTTGCGCTTTTGACACCTTACTGAGGGGTTATTTTTCTTCCCACAAAATCTGCATGGGTAAAGATCAAAACAGTTTGATTTATCATGGTCAAACCGGTGACAGTGTTTGCACTGTATGGGTTCTTTATCCGATCGATTAGCAACATCATCATCATCTATATCCTGTACCTGACCAATATCTGCAAGCTCTGTCTTCTTATCATCATTCAAAAAACCTCAACTCACAAAGCAAACAGGTTCACAATAATTAGGAAAATGAAAAAGGTTGTTAGCATCATTTTCATATCCTAGTCCATATCGGTTTCGTTTAAATCATAATTCTTCCCATGGTCGAACAATGCATTTATCCACAACTTTTTCTGACATAGGGACTTCATCTAACTGATCTTCATGTTTATGACTTTCATTACTAGTCAACTGAGCATCTTCATTCTCATCCTTGATGTCATTAAAATCACATTGTTGGTGTCGAAACAAACTTAACTCATCAGACAACAACTTGTTTTGATGTTTGAACATATCAATCTTCTTGTGCGTTACTTGTAAACAAGTAATCACTGTGTTGAGGGTGCACTTGTTTATTGCAATTGTAGATTCCATAGTTGAGTTAATTAATGTGCGCAATATTGTAAATATTTCTTCAAGTCTTGCCATTTGTTTCTATGTTGATGCCACAAAGTTCAATTATGTATCCTGTTGTGCATGCGAAGATCAATCGTTCCTTGTATGAATGTTGCTAAAAAACTATAGGATCTGTATCCTGTTGTGTATGCCAAGAGCAATCATTGTTGAATGTTGCAAAAAACTATAAGATAACCAATAACTTAGACGCACACAAAGATCCTAAAAGAGACCCCCTTATTCAATTTTGGGTAGGTCAAGAACACCTTATAACTTCTAAAAACTCCTTATAACACCTTTACAAACACTCTTTAAAACCCTTATAACTTCAAATACATTAAACTATAATAATGGAGAAAACTCCTCCATATAAAATTTCAATCTTATATCTCCCATATAATTCCTTACAAAATATTATATCACCTTTTTTTTACATAAAAAAAGGTATGCTTATGATTAGTGATAAAAGTAAGTTTTGAAAAAATATTAAAAAATGCAACCCTTTTGCTTCAATATACAAGAGATTAAAGCCACATTCTATGCAGGTAGAGAGGAGGTGTATTCAAGGAATGGATAGCGCAATACTTCATCCACTTCATGGATTGGACCAATCTAGGTCGAAAAATAAATCGAGGTGCCCCTTCTCCATGGATCACATGTCAAATTTGTTGTAAGTTGATTTGATTTCAACATTACAAATATATCTAGATCGGATTTTATCCTTCATGCTTTACCATACAGCCTCCACTAGCGTTCAATCTCCAGGAAGAGTTTCACGGGCCATTGCTCTCGTTGGATGAAACCACGACTCTCGATTTTCATGCTGCTCAACAACTAGGGCTTTGGCAGCTAGGGATTTACTTTGTCGCTCCTCTTCCTTCAATCGATAAAGTCGAAGAGAGTCTTTCCACTTCCGTCATGGCACGACCAATCATCTCACGACCTTGCATGGCACGAAAAATCTAGCAATACCACGCCCAACTTGCTAAGCTCCTCTACTAATCTTCACCCCAACATGCTAATCTCCCCAACGCAACACACTATGATGTACCCTAGGCGCTGATCCAATCCATTCTGGTTTATCCGCTTGAAATCGATGATTCATTCATGTCACCTTCAATTTTATGCCCAAGATCTATCCCTCTGTGGAATCCTTCTTGAAGCGGCTCTCAAACCAGGGAATACGAACAATTTAGCAATACTGTGCTGGGCAACATATAAACCCACCACAACGTTCGAGATCCCAGGAAGGATTTCAATAATAAATGCCATGTTAATGGTATTCGGTAGTATTGTTAAAAACAATGTAAAAAATACTGAAGCTCATTTGAACTGTTATTGCATATCACAAATACACTCAAAACTGTATATAAATATCATTAAAAAATCGAATGGGGCCTCCGCTTTCACAAATTTGGCCTTTGAATCCATACTGATGGTATTTTCAAACCCTAATATTCAATGTTTCAAATCACAGGTTTGAATTCTAATATGCACCATACTCATATCAAATCCATTCATCAATCCCACAGGCGCATCAAGATCAGAAATGTTTTGATACCATTGTTAAATTTAAAATGAAGAAAAGAGCAGAAACATAATGTAAATAATTAAAGCAATCAAGAAACTATGAAGAACAAAGATAAATAAACAAAGGCAGAAAATGCATACTCTATTCATCAATGCTTCTGTAAATCATCATGTACATAGATGTACATATATAATACAAAAGACCATAACTGTCATGTAACTGAATAACAATTAGATTAACTTAACTATCCAACCAACTTATGATTAGTATTTTAACAATCATTGTATCCCTCTCCAACTAAAACATATATATATATATATATATATATATATATATATATATATATATATATATATATAAAATAATACCATGATATATTTTTTTATCAATTAAATAATACCTTGATATTTTTACGTTGGAAGTGTTATGTTACATGCACATAGTTATAATTTTATAATTTATTAGGACATTGTTTATGTTATAATATTGAATTTAGTTTTACTTATAATTTTATTGCCATTGTCCATAATTTTATAATTTATTAGGAGATTGTTTATGTTATAATATTGAATTTAGTTTGACTTATAATTTTATTGCCATTGTCCAGAATGCTTGGAAAAACCAATTATAACTATGTTACATGAACATAGTTATAATTTTATAATTTATTAAGAGATTGTTTATGTTACATGATAGCTCCTTGTTACTTTAGTCAAAGAAAATGGCAAGCCAATTTCACTAGAGAGTAGCGACACAAGCATGACTCTCTCAACTCACTTCGTGAGGCGTACCGATTCGGTTTAGGTTGAAAAAATATTTCTTCAACTTTTTCTTGTTTATCACTTGGTTTGTTTAATCCTATTAGAATTAAATACATGACAAGTAGTGGAAGGTGGTTGGGGAACGTAATATATAAAATATATAAATGAAATATTATATATTTCAACAATTATAATATTAAATATTGTGTTGCTACATAATGTATATTGATAGAATTGTCTATTATAAAAACATATACGAAGTGCATATTGATAGAATTGTTCATTATAGAAACAAAAGCTATCAAAATTATTTTGAATAGACAAGCTTAAAAAAAAGATTTTCCTTGAATATTGAAACATTATATATCTCAATATATATAATATTGAATGATTGAATGATATATGGTTATACATAGTGTATATTAGAAACAAAAGTTGTTGGAGTTCTTTTTTTTTAAAGAGGGGTTGTGGGAGTTTACCAGAGCTTGAAGGTTCTGTTGGAGAGGTGAGGAAAACATGTGATGTTGGATGTTTCTACCCGACGTTGTTGTATGTGAATAGCCAAGCTGGGAGGTAGCCACAAGACCAGAAGGATCTAGAGATTTAGGGTCGCCTACAAGATAAAATAAAGAGGTGGATGAACTCAATGGTTTATTTGGTTAAGCTTAGAGAAGCATATGTTAAATGATGTAGAATATGACGAATTCCAGGGTTTTCTCCAGCGATTTAATAATTTAGTGGGTGGCGGGTTCGACCCTAAGTACATCGTTGGTTGTGCCAATCCCTTTGGATGGTGGTTGCTAAATGAGTACAATGAGAAGATGTTGATTGATATTTATAAGTCATGGGTGATTTAGGGTAAGATACAGACTGTTGCCGCGGTTGAGAATAAAGGGATAGGGTAGTGTTGGATGTTTTTAAATAAGAGCACCATGGTTGTCCATTGGGTTTGTTTAATAATAGTAAATCCATGAAAATTTAACACAACTAGCCCAAGATTGATTGTCAGGTTTGATTTTCGGTGGATTATGTATGGTTCTACCTGAAAATCTTCAAGGCAACATTAAAAGCCACTTTTTTTTCTTATAAAGGCATGGTTGCCTCGTGGTATATATTTTTTTCCTTTTTTTCTTAGTCGCAGTGGAAGGTGTAAATCATGCATGATTTGGGATTCTTTTCTATGACAAATTACTCATAATTGTGTGTAAGAGTAAGTAGGACTAAAGTTTACGTGTGAAAAATGAAAGAAAATTCTTGATTCTTGAGAAGTATCATAGCTTATATTTGATTGCAATGTATGGAATTAAATGATGTTGGGATATTGTGAGTGCAATGTGCAGCTTCGAATTCCAGCATGAACAATGGGTGAACTATAATTTCCAGTTATGTGCAATCAAATCCTGGAGATACATATCGACACTGCTTCTCTGCCCTTTTCTTGGAGAAAAGTGCATGAAAAATCTAGATTCGCTTCTTCAGCCAATTGGACTAGCCGCTACCAGATAAGTGTGATTGTCATAATGTTTTAGGTCTGTTTTGTTTATGGTTATGTTTATGTAGTTGATAGTCGTAACTTCGTAATTTTTGTATGAATGAAGGCTATGACCTCCCGGTCACCCTCGAGACAATATGATAAGTAGAGAAGCCATCTAAGGCCTATTAGCCTTGTTGTAGATACTGTTGGACACACCTACCACACTTAGAGAGGGGCGGTGAATGAGTGTGGGGCTCTTTTTCCCAAAAAATCCCTCTTACACAAAAACTCCTTAGTTAACATTTAACATTTACTCATTACCCATTGTTGTCATTTATAACCAGTTAGATGTGAACATATATCAACAACATATTTTAGCAATATATCATCAACAAGTCATCACCACAAGGAACACAAAGAACACAAGATGTATGTACAATTTTTCTTTTTATTATGGACAACAATCCAGGGGTTTTTCAACAACAACTGAATAATGTACAACTCTACGAGAGCACCAAATCTATATGAAAGACTCAACTTACATTCTCAGCATCAACTGAGATGAGGCAACAATCTTCAACAGATATCAATCTGTCAACAGGTACGTGACATGTCAGTAGTGCAGCCCGCGTGTGTACGCGCCATGGCTCACTACACCCCGCATATGTACGTGACCAGTGTATAATGCAACATGCGTGTGCTTCTGAGCAACTAAGGTTTATCCTTCAAGATCAACTTAGATCCTATGCGACCAATTCATCAATCTCTTCTGTCTCTCACTGTCCAAACTGACCACCAACGAGTCACAACACATCCAAGCTCTCCAACAGTTTATTCATGCTCCACAACCAATCAAAATGTATGTTACTCAATCATGCATAAGCAATCAACATACTATAGCCATCATATCAGTACTGAATCATAAGAGTGATGCTCACTCCATCAACCAACATAAACCACATCATAACAGCCATACCAAGAATGCCCTAAGCATTCACAACATAACAAACAATAGTATCCATCAATACAATAATGCAACCATACCAGTGTCTCAATGACATATTTGAGCCCATAGAATACATATCTGGAACTTGCTTCAGTCTTCAATAGTGAGTCATCAACTCAAACACAAATATCCATGATTTTATCCACTGTATGTGCATTGTCCTCATACAACCCACGTATGTACACGCCCTGACCCATTACAGCCCGTGTACACCTAAGAAGCTAGGGTTTCTGAAGCTCCGAGACTTTTTCCGTCAAGATCTCCGATATTGCCAAAACTTTTATGCGTCCATGAGATCCTTCTCACGCTCTCTTCTTAGAATAGATCTTCAATCATGCTCAAGAGATTCACATCAAAGATGCTCTCAGAAGAAGCTCTCACAAGAAACTCTACATCAATACTCCAAAAGATATTCTCACAAGAAGTTATCCATAGATCCACACAAAGGATGATATACAAGAGACCATTGATATCTTATTTATACTTTCATCCTTTAGGTCACTTAACCAATTTTTAGGTCACTTAATCCATTTCTAGGTCACTCAACCTATTTTCCTTATTTTAGGGTTAACCACTTTCCATAAATAGAAAGTTATCTACTACTTTATCATTTAAATATTCCTTCTTGATTTTGTCACCTTACTTTATCATTTAAATCATCTTTCTTGATTTTTTCACTTCTCTATATTATTTAAATAATCCACCTTGACTTTGTCACTTTAATTTATCATTTAAATAATGATTTCTTCTCTTAGGTCACTTTGACTTCTTTGACCTTGAGGGCTTCAAGCCTTCATATGGGGGTCCTCCAACTTCGTAAGGTCACAACTCTCAAACCGTGAGGATTTATGTGACATTCCACATACCACTGGAAATGGCATGACAAACACTATCCATCTAGGATAGTTTCTCCATCAATTTCCTTGATCTTCATCTTATTATTCCATATACAAGCATGGGTCCTCCAACCATTCTTCTAGGATAACTCAATCCGCAAAGCGTCTTCCCGTGAGAGTTTTCACCATAAGGGGACCACTTTGGAGTTCATCCGTTTGTGCACTTTATCAATCATGATAGGACAATAATGAGTCATCTTTTCATCAAACAAACTATGCATCATATATCAAAGAATCCATATTTATCATGTATCAATGACAACTCATTGATTCATCTTCATCTATTCATCATATCAATGATCCATTTTCATCGATTGGTTTCCACTTTGACATCTATCATTCTCATCAAGGACAATACATATTACATTACATCCATCATCAATCAATCACTTGACATCAATCAATCAAACCATTGGCATCAATGACAACATGATCCAACAATCTCCCCCTTTGGCATTGATGGCAATACCAACATTGATGTCAACACCAATTACCAATTATTGATGACAACATGTAGATAAGGTATGCTCTACATCAATAGTCAATGTGACTATCTCTCCCCATCAATAAACATCAATCACATCAATGTGACTATCTCTCCCCATCAATAAAGATCAATCACATTAATGTGATTAACTCTCCCCCTTTGACATCAATGGAAAAGGGCCATTCTCCTCTTGGGGTTTCTCCCCTTGCTTGAACTCTCCTTGGGGCTGCTCCCCCTATCTTGTTGCCATTGAATAATCTCTCCCCTTTTGAACAAGGGATATCAATATGATGTAATTCTGAAAATGCATTGCTCATGCTCCCTCTATGACCATCGCTCCCCCTAGAATTATGCCTCTGTGCTCTTTCTTCAAATATAGGGCTCTTTTCTAAAAATGCATATGATAAATATATCCTCCTAGAATCATGGGAAGAAGAATGACTCCCCCTATGGGTATGTCTTCCCTATCTTCTTTGCGAGATGAACAATCTGCTACCATATAATGATCCTTGGACCTGTTCATGCATCAAACTTGTGCCATACCATACATCATGGGTTAGTGTCTTGTACCCAAGATTTATTTTACATTGTCACCTTACATGATCTAACATAGAACCATGGAAACTTGCAACAAACAGTGTTAAAACCTGCAATAAACAATGTCAGACCCTGAAACACAAAGTTATACCATCACATCAAGATGCAAATCATGTGCATTGCCTTTTTCCCAAGGATTTACCACATATACACGGTCTGCTACACAACAACTTGCGTATGTACGCGACCTATACAAGGTCAGCCTACGTATGTATGCGATTAATACCATTGTCACCCACATATGCTTCAGTAGATGACTTACTTGAGCTTCCCTTCAGTCTTTCATTTTGTTTTCGCTGCTCTGTCTTCTTCACCCACTTTTGTAGATGTCCCTGCTCCTCAGAGCTTGAGCTCTGAGCATCTATGTTTTCAAATATGTCTCCCTTTCTAACTTCATTCCTTCTTCTTGCCATGCTATTTGAATTCCTCATCATGGAATTTCTTCTTGTGCTCCAACACTCATGGGATTTGTGGCCAAATCCACTACAACTATAACATCTAATGGTGTTACAGTGAACAATAGTGTGTCCTACTTGATCACATCTCCAACACCTCATGGTGTTATAAAATCTTCCATTATATCTCCTTTCATAAGATCTACATTCAAAATATTTGTAACCATATCCATTACATGAATAACAATTCCCATGAAAAATACTTGCATACCTTTTCTTTGGTGTCCCAAGAATAGTTTCTCGATGTCTTCTTGCTTTGTTCTTTTGAAATTTTCTTTGCCTTGTGTAGATGGTTGCTTTGCAACATTGTCTTCCTTCTTTGATGGACTTACCTCATGATTCTTTGAGGTTCTTGCTTCAACATGTGTAGCTTCTTCTTTGTATCCAAGACCTGATTTATCACATGCTGATCTTTGACTTTCCAAGATCTCATCCAAGATTCGTGAGCCATTCAAGAATTTGTTTGAATTTTCTACCTTCTTTCTAAGGTCAACAATTTTAACTTCTAACTTACAACATGACTCTTCCTTTTCATTTATTTGATTCTTCAATAGTTCCTCTATTCTTTTGGCTTCTTCAATTTGGGTCTTGAGATGAACAATGGTTTCAAAACTTTTGTTAATCTCATCATCTACATTTATATCTTCTTTTCCATTCTTTAGTCTTGTGATCTCTTCTTCCTTTTCTTCTAATTGAGTCTTATTGCTCTCTTCTTGTTCCTTGAGCATTTCTTTTAATTTCAAGATATGCCTTAGACTCCTAAGAAACTTCTTAGTGTTATCCAAAAGATAGTTATAGTCTATATAATAATGATCACTTCTATATCTATATAAACCCTCTTCAACTTCCTTTTGAAGTTTTAATAGATTTTCTTCTATTCTTTTCATGGGATAATTACCATCAAACTTTACACAAACTGTCTCTAGATCTTCTTCTTCAATTGTGGAGAAAAAATCATCATCATCATTGCAATCAAGGGTTTTTGAGGGTTCTTTACCTTCATTTGAAATATCTTCACAATCTTCCTTTTTGCCAACATCAACACATAATTCTTTGCCTTCATTTGAAATGTCTTCAAGATCTTCCTTTGTGCTATCATCACTTGATTCTTTATCTTCACTTGAAATGTTTTCAAGATCACATTTAGAAATAATACAATCAAGGGTTTTTGGAGATTCTTT
>JASDQU011177752.1:11067-34892 GCA_032191745.1 Picea mariana
GAGGTCGGTCAGAAAGAGAGGAAGATAGAGGGAGGGACGGAGGGAGAGGGGGGCACAGAGAGAGAGAGAGAGAGAGAGAGAGAGAGAGAGAGAGAAAGAGAATTATTTGTGTTAACATGAACACACACGCGTTTCTGTTGCTAATAATGCACACAGGTTTTAGGAATGTGTGCGCTTTAGGAATGCATGCACGTTCCTAAAACGTGCATGTGCTATTTTAATTTCAAATTTTTTCAGACGAGAGTCACAATTCTAATACACGTGTTTGCTGAGTTGGTTGCCTCAGATTTATGTTTGGGATGACAAACCTAGTGGTTTGGTCTACAAATACATAAAAAAAACTCCATTTTTATGAATTCCTCTCCATATCTCTATCTTTGACGTTATATTTTTCTATAGGATACACAATTCAATTATTGACCAGATAGAGTTGGTTGTGCACATTCCAAATATACATTTAAAAAAAAATAATAATGTTTAGTATTTTTTATCTATTTTTGTCTTGAAATATATCAAAATCCTAGAATACATACCTCTATTATTTATGCTATGACTTTTTCCCATCTTAACCATTTCTCAAATGAGTTATATGCGACACTAGAGGAGACTCATACCTACAATCTAAAATTAAAAAAAAAAAAACTGCAAAAAAAAAGAAGAAGTTGTAATTTCAGGCAGTTCTCTACAAGTATACACCTGCACTAAACCAGATCATATACCTTATATTTTGTTGGAAAAATAAGATACCACTCTTAGAAATATTTCACTCTTAGATACAATGTGTATGAATAAAAGTTGTATGTTCGGAAAACTAACTCAATTTCCTACTTTTCATATTCAAATTCATTGTAAAAGTACCTTCAATAATCCCTCCAAGTTAACACATTGTTGTTTTTCTAAGTTTGCATTGCCACTAACCCATCATGAGAGACCATCATTAGCTTGCACTCACCCTCCTATTTGATTTATGAATGTTAAGACTATAGTATTTTGGGTTTTTACTATAGAGACATAAGTTCTTTGGCCTCACCTCCAAGTAGGTGTCAAAGCATGAGACAATGCTCTTCCTATTTTTGACATTTTGGATGTAGTTTAGAGTTTTTTTTGTTTTAGACACTTTGGATGTATTTCATAGTTTCACTTTTTATCTTAGATAATGTGGCACAATAATTTTTTCTTCTATTGTTGGTGTGGTTTCTAAGTGGCAGGCTAAGAACATAGACCAAGCATTATTTTTTCTATGTTAATATAAAATTCTACCCAATATATATATATATATATATATATATATATATATATATATGAGAAAAAAGTCATCATATTTTCTATTTACCATTTTAATTATTTTTTACATTTTAATATGGTTAAAATAATAATAATAATAATTTACTATTACTATATCTATAATAATAATAAAAAAAATTATATACAATTTGGTTGGGTGATAGATATACATACCGTACTTCGATGTTCTTAACCATTAAGTCCACTTAAACTATATAAATACAAAGTCAGAAAAAATTAAAAAAACACAATCTATACTCAAATAATATTGAACTCTAACACTTTTAACATATTTACTCTACATGAAATATTTTAATAAATAACCCAATAACAATAATATAAAAAAAAATGTCAAATTTACTTTCCATGGAATATTTTAATAAATAATACACTATTAACACTATATGAAAAAAGATGTCAGCTCTAACTCTATACATAGTGATGATGTTGAACGAGTGAAAACATCATAATATCTTGTATACATTTGAGATAGTGATGATATTGCACGAGAGAAGGTATGAAGGAAACTGCATTCCATACTCTTAATGAAGGAAAGCTATACACTCGATTCGACCCCGGTGTCTGCCTCCAAATCTAAACATTTGATACCAATATCTTCTAATGCGTTGTTGTCATGTTTAGCAGCCTCTCTGAGCTCTCCCACTACCTCACTCATACTGGGCCTGTGGGATGGTTGAGTCTGCACACATCTAAGCGCTAGTTTGGCAACGCCAATGATGGATTTCATGTCATAATCGTCCCCCAATCTTTTGTCTATGATTTTTGCTATTTTGCTAGGATTTTCATCCATCTCCACATACGGTGTCACCTGCAAAATAGAGCAAGATTTAAACAAATTACTCCTTAAAGTGCGGAGCTTATACGTATTTAATTCGAGATGATTAAATACCTTACCCATTCAATAAGGAGTATTTCCTCCACAGGTACATTTACATCTACAGTTTTTCTACCAGATATGATCTCAAACAATACCACTCCAAAGCTATACACATCACTCTTCTCCGTCAAAGTGTTGGTTCTGAAATAACTGTGAAAGCCAAAAATTAGGTAAACAAGCACGATGGAAACATAAAATATATTCGAGTCAGAAATTGCAAATTGAGTTGTGTGATGTACTCTGGATCGAGGTATCCCGGCGTTCCTTTAGCGGCAGTGGTAACATGAGTAGCCTCCCCATCAACTGTCATCCTTGAAAGACCGAAATCAGCCAGTTTTCCATTGAAATTGCTGTCTAAAAGGATGTTGGCCGTCTTGACGTCCCTGTAAATTATCTTTGTGCTGCAACCCACGTGGAGGTATTCCAATCCTTCCAACAGAGACATGACGGCATCATCACATGAGCTCTACCGTTACGCATAATTTGTCTTTTCTAAGATATAGAAATCTACATGGGATCAGTGAAATCTACATGACTGAAATGGGACAACCAGAGTTTAGATCATAAGAAATCTACTTTACATGAAAGTACTTGAGAAAGTAGTTACCCTGTGCTGTATCTAAAGCTATTTTGAGCCTCTTTCTCCAGCTTAGTTGGGAAAGCCGCGCCCTATCACCTGGGAAAGAAAAGAAGCAAATACAAGTTGGTTACCTTAAGAAAAGTCGCAAATACATGTTGTTTAGGTTAGTTATTCAATTCTTGCCCACTAACAAATATATACTTACCGTAAAGGTGATCTCCCAAAGACCCTCCAGACATGTACTCGTAGATAAGCATAAGTTCTCTAGATTCATTACAATATCCGAGCAGAGATACCAAATTTCTATGATGGATTCTCGAAAGAAGATCAACCTGTTATCAACTCAATTCACATACATAAATTTTACAGTGAATAAATTACTTTTAAATTTATAAATAATTAAGTTTATAACTAAGCATTCTTAAAATAAATCCAAATCCAAATTGAATTACATTGTTTAAAATCTCAAAATTACCTCATTTAAAAATTCGTTAGTTCCTTGTTTGGAGAACGTCGAGAGCACTTTCACTGCGATATCTGTTTCTTCCGGTAGTTGACCAAAATATACCCATCCAAAACCCCCTCGTCCGAGCTTCTGACTAAAGTTTTGTGTGGCAGCAGAAATGTTATCGAGAGTGAAGGCGCGTGACTTTGTTGGATTGGGCACCGTAATCATTGGATACTCTGTGTCAATTCATGGAATTAAAGTTACTAAATCTGAAAGCAAAAACGTTCTCAGCTCCTTTCATTATAAGGAACCAACTGTCTATCATATTATAGTATTTCTAAAGTTATTGACCTGGGTCCACGACAGGTTTGCCCCCCACCACTGTGATCGGGGCGCCCTCTTTTCTCCCGAATTTCTTGCTATAAAAAGTAATACAAACTATCACCGCAAAAGCGATGACCAGAAATCCGCCGAGACTTATTCCCAAGACGACTCTCACTTTGCTCTTCTTAGAATTCGGCGAAGGCTTAAATAGGTAAGGGTTCCCAGAGTAGCTGCAGCACATTAATAGAAGATATTTTCCACAAACGAGGGGCAGTAAGATCAATTATAATTTCAACTCAAATCATTTTCAGCTGTTTGTGGCAATGCTAGTATTGAAAATATGGAAGAAAATTCTGAACCTGGAAATCTTAAAATCAAATTTGTCTCAAAATATAAATTAATAGAAAATAAAATATGATTACTTCAGTTTCAATGAACCATTGAGAAATTTACTGAAAATTTGGGAAGGAATTACGCCACTGAAATTGTTGTTCTCTATAAACCTGTAAGAACGACAAAAAAACATTGCCCCAAAATTACTGATTCAGTATTTAAATCTAAATAACGAACTTAAAAAGTTAAAAGACTATAACAAAAATAATTGGAAAAAGTGGAACTTACAACTCTTTAAGGTTTCCGAGTTCGGAGAGCCATTCTGGAACGCCTGCGCTAAGGTTGTTGTTTTGTAGATACCTAAATAATAAATAAAGTAAATACGCTGCAATTCCATTGTGTAAAAGGATGATAAGTCTCGGTTCTGCTAACATGCATGACTAACAACGTGAATATTTCATGTTGAGAATAAACTTACAAACTCTCCAACATTGTTAAATTGGAGAAATTCGGCAATGGTCCCATTAGATGATTATTGTCAAGTGACCTGGCAATTTCAACAGGAATGAATGAATGTTCCTTCTAGTATAATATTGATATCATAGACAAACGGCGCTCCCTTTCTAAGCGGCACCATCGTATTATATTCATCGAAGATTTGAGATTTTTGAGTATTTTGTAATAGCTATATATCTTTGTTGAATTCTACAACTTTGGAGTTGAGCATTTCTTAGAAGGGTTGTATAAATTATAGACCGATAAAAGTAGAATTATGTTTACAGGTTAACTAATGCTGTCAACTGTCCAATATCCTGAGGTATAGATCCTGTAAGATTCCTTGCCGACAAATTCCTGGAAACAACAGAATTATTGTAAGCCACTACAATTTAAATAGCGGACTGTAAACAAATAAACAAAATAAGTAAACTTACAGTTCCGAAATTCTTATGGCCACAGAGGTGTTATCACAGCGAATTCCTTCCCACTCGATCAAATAGCAAGGATCGGATATCCAATCTTTTATCACAAACTTACTTTTGATTGCGTTAAGAGCTTCAACTGCAGCTTGAAAAGTACTTGCTTAGACGCCATTGAATTATAGTATCAGTAATTTGAGTATGGGAAGTTTAGTGAGGCACTTACCATCTTGCGAATATGTTGTCGGTTGTGTATCGGATAGGAAGTAAGACTCACAAGCGTTGATTATAGGTGCAAGGGTGTTGTTATTGGCGTTATCGATGTCAAAAGTGAAGTTATCTGTTGAATAATCATTGGTTGAGAATGTTAGCTCTATGGCAGAATAATTTTGCACCAACATAATGTTGTTAGACCGTCTCACGTCATTTATACTGACGTAAAAAAATCTTGATTCAGATGTATTTAGCGTTTCGATCTCTGCAAAATACAACATCACTATTGTATTTTTCCCTTGTGACGTTTCAATGGGAAATAGAATGCCGTAATAGTCCGAGCTGTTTACAACCCACGCCGTTTGCATGACAGCAGTTGGAGGAAAGTCATCGGTATTGTTTGATGAAATAAGATGTGTCGTATTTACAGCCACTGCGAGATTTGTATCATACGAAGGAAGTTCTGGTGTCCAGAGGCGGTCGAAGTTGTCCTCAGGATACCTGTGAAAGATATAGATATTAAGTTCAATTATGAAGAAAAAATATCATGACCGCGGTCGAGGTTGTCTTGAGGATAACTGTAAAACACAAAGATATTAAGCTCAATTATTATGAAAATATATCATTACTGTGCTAGTGTATTTGAATTCAAGGGTTAGATCAGTCTTTTTGATCAATGCCAAAGGACTTTCTAACAATTACCCGATTCAAGTTCCCATTCGACCAAAATGCTCACCTAATTACACTGGAAGTTCCACCAACATTTACTCTCTTGTTTAAAGTCAACATTGTTACTGGTTTAGCCGCTGCATACATGCCCTGTCGGAGGGTCCTCAACTCGATAGCGTTGATAAATGGATCAACAGTGTCGGAGGTTCTGATCAAGCAAATGTACAGCACACTACCTGAACTAACGAAGACATTTTCATAATTAATTGGATTTGTATCTGTGAATGATACGTTCTGGAAAGCGAGCAAACCGATTGTCTCAATAGAGAAAGCGAAGCTCGGCCATTGATCGAATCCACTTAATAGGTAAGGCACATCCGGAACCACAGGCAACTGATAGCATGACTTTTTGAAAGGCATTGGGAAATACCGTAGAATGTGCAAGTAAGAACCGTCCGCTTCTTGAGAGAGGTCCTCTATGTCTGTTGGCTGACCCACGTCGATGTAATTAGCATCACCCACCCATGTTATACCGTCTTGTGTTGTGTGATTCGTTTCTCCCCCGCAGTTGATACTCAGAAATCCTGCAAAAAGATCACAAAATAGTTAGATAAAACAAATTCCCAAGAAGAAAAATAAACTAGAGGAGAATTAAAAAAAATGAACAATTCTGAAAACGTATTCATATACATTATTCCTTCACCTGGTTGAGCAATAACATTAACAACCAATATATGCAAAATAAAGGCGATCCAGCCGGCCCATTTGCCATAACGAATTTTGGCCATGCTTACACGGAAATTCAAAAGGATCCAATAGTAGGTTGGAAACGAAGGATCCAGACAGATAGCCGCTAATTCGTAAAGTGTAAGTGGATTTGTTGAACTTACATCCGAAAACTAGATTAAGGAGTAGGATTTATTTTAGACCACTCGATTATTAAACACGCTGAGGCGTCCATGTATTCATGAGAAACGAAAGCGAATAATTCCATGTATTGGAGCTGTTGTCAGCCACTCCATTTTTTAATTCAGATTTTTCATATTGTAGGGATGGGTTAGTAGCAAGTTCATATCGTTCCATGATATCGGACCCACCTCAGAATCTCTTGGTCCTGTGCATGAGTGGTATGTGAAAAAAGATAATGACAAAATACAGAGTTATATGGAAAGCGATTAAGTGTCTTTATAGGAGTCAAATCCCACATAAGCCAAACATTTGAGACCAACATCCTCTCCACCGTTGTCGGCCATGTTTGGTAGCTCTTTTGAGCTCTATGACTAATTTATATAATCCCTATTTAGATTCAAAATGCTGCTCACCAAATTTTAGTTAAAAAATTATTTTTTTCATTATTTTCGAATTGAAAAATAGTTAATATTTTAAAAACACCGCAAATACCATGGATAATCAAAACGCGTGAGGCAGAAGTCGAAAGTCAAAGTTGCAGCAAAACCTAACGGAGTAAAGCGGTCAAAGTAGGCGAATAATCTAATTTTGATTCCGTGGTCGAGATGAGACGAACCAATTCCCATCGGATGGGATGGAAAGAGTCGCTTGTAGCGCCCACCAGAACTTGCAATCACTTATGTCACTCATTTCGGAACGGATGGAAGGGACGGCTTGTTAGGCCCACTCGAATAAGCAATACTTTATTATTATTATGCTTTTCCTTTTCAGGAATATATTGTTATTGGATGGAAAATTTATTATGCTTTTCCTTTTCACCAGGAATATACACATTCAATGGTGCATTGAATTTATTATCATGGAAGGTGATGGTTACACTTTTAAGAGAATGATCTCTAAGATATTATAGAGTACATTGTGACTCTGTCTACAAATCCACCACAACTGGTAGCTCACAACAAGAGGGAAATAGAGGCTAAGCAGATGATCTTGGGTGTCATAAAAGATCATTTGATCCCTCATGTATCTGAGAAGAAGATAGTGAAGGAGATATTTGATGCCCTAGTTAGTCTTTACTAGAGTTAGAACATACACATGAAGACGATATTGTGAAATAAAATCAGATCCATAGTGATGACCATATCAAACGTAGTCACTAGTTATCTTATGAAGATCACACAAATTGGTGATCAACTTGCATCAGTTGGAGAGAAGGTTAAAGATGCAGAGTCAGTGAACATGGCGTTGAATGGATTCCTAACATCATGGGAAACATTTGTCAAAGATATCTGTGCTCAGGAAAAAATTCCCAATTTTGAGAGGCTTTGGATGATTGTATCTAGGAGGAGACTCAGATGGAGTCAAAGGTCAATAAGGAGGATGGTGAAGAGAACCTAGTGCTATTTGGCCATTGAAATAAGGGAAGAGGTAAAGGACCCAACAAGGGTAAGCGAAAGAGTGAGGAGTTAACCTTGCAACTAGGAAATAAGGACTTGAGTAAAATCAAGTGCTTCAATTGTCATAAGTATGATCATTATGCATTACAATGCCCAAGTAAGAAGAAGGGTAAAGCAAAGTAGCAGTAGAAGCAGGTAATAACTTCTGTAGAAACTTGAATGAATGATTTTGCTACTAATTTTGAGAAGGATTTCTTGTTGGTATCTTTCCTTTATACCAACACGATTTCGAGGAATGCGTGGTATGTGGATAGTGGGGCATCTTGACATATGACATCAACTCAACGATTATTTTCTAGTATGAAGAAGTAGGACTCAAGAGTACAAGTTGAGTTTGGTGATGATGCAAGTACTCATTCACATGAGTTGGTATTATTCCCTTTCAACTCGAGTCAATTATTTTTTATTTATTTTGACAATGTCTTGTTTGTACGAGGTCTCATGAAGAATTTTCTTTCAGTTTCGGTTATGGAAGATAAGGGCTTTGCAGTGGATTTCAAGAACTAACAATTCCTCCTCAGACCAAAGGAATTTGGCCTAGATACAACTTAGGTAATAGGGGTTATAGAAGGTAATTTGTACAAGTTGTAGGGTGAACCTGTTCAAGCCTTAGTGCATAATAGTGACAACTTGTGCAAGTTGTGGTACAAGAGAATGGAGAACCTGCATCACAAGGTGTTTCCTATTCTAAGCGTGATAGTCATAGGTTTTCCAGAGTTCAATATTGAGCAACATGGTGTACGTAGAGCGTTCATGCTTGACAATCACACCAAGGTTGCTTTCCCAGGTAGCGAGCATATGCCTAAGGGGATTCTAGACCTAGTACATTCAGATGTTTGTGGATTGATGTTAGCAGTGTCAATAGCAAGAAGCATGTACATTATGTTTCCTTTATTGATGGTTTCTCTCGCAAGACTTGGATCTACATATTAAATACGAAGGATGAGGTCTTTAATAGGTTTCAAGAGTTCAAAGCTTTTGTTGAAAACTAGAGAGGGAAGAAGATCAAAGTCTTGAGATTAGATAAATGGGGAGAGTATACCTCCAAGGAGTTCAAGGGTTTCCCCAAGATGGCATAAATCAAGAGGGAGCTCACAATTTTGTACAATCCACAACAAAATGGGGTTGCAAAGAGGAAGAATCAATCTATCATAGGGGATATTAAGGGCATTATACATGACTAGGACTTGTCCATGTTTCTTTGGGAAGAGGCATGTAACACAATAATCTACATCCAAAATTGGTGTCCTCATAAGATCTTAGAGGGAAAGACGCTAGAGGAGGAATTCACTAGTATGGAATGAGAGGTGAGTCATTTCTGCATCTTTGGGTGTTTAGTTTATATCCATGTACCAGTAGAGAAGAGGATGAAGTTGGATCCCTCTAGCAAGAAGGGTTTGTTTGTGGGTTACAACAAGACTTCAAAGTCTTACATGGTTTATATTCCAGAGCAGAGGAAGAAAGTGGTAAGAAGGGATGTAAATTTTGAGGAATAATTTGAACCCATGAAGTCTCATGAGTCTACTCTAGTGGAAAAGGATGAGGAGCAAGAAACTATAAAGGTTGAGTTGAGGTCGCTAGTGATTTATAGGGTAGTAAAATAGCCTTCAGGTGAATAGGGGGAGACATGATCCTCTTCCACTTATGTCAAGATGCCTCGATGGTTCATTCAAAAATTGAGGGATTCTTAGGAGCATGTTGAGAATCTTAGGAGCACATTCAAAGTGAGCATACCCCCGAAGAAATTTTCAGAATATACGACATTGATGAGAAACATTTTAGATTACGAGCCTTCAAGTTTTTAGGAGGCAATGGATTAACATGTATGGAAGGATACCATGGTGGATGAGTACACCTCCATCATGAAGAATGATGTTTGGGACATAGTTCCAAGACTGGAGGGGACGTCAATTGTGAGTTCGAGATGGATCTACAAGATCAAGCATGCTACAAATGGCAACATTGAGAGGTTCAATGAGGGGTTTGTAGCGAGAGGGTTTTACTAGAGAGAGGGGTGTTGAAATTCCTACTCTAGCACCTAGTTATCTTTTTATCTAGTGTTTTCCTTGTTGTAAATCAAATTAGCAGCTCAAAAAAAAACATAGACTTGTTGGAATATTCAACTCAAATAAAGATAGCGGAAGAAATACTAGAAACCAAAATACCATGCACAATACACAAAGATATTTTTCCCATCATTTAAGCTTATAATTCAAATAAATTCAAAGCTTACAAGGGCTCCCATACCTGGGAAAATGGCCCTCAGAGAAATGCATAAAACTATAGACAATGCTATGCAAATATTAACAACTCTTGATCTGTTGTACAACCTCGATATTTCATGTTTCCTAAGATATACGTGTCTTTCCTTAAGAAAACCCATGCATATGTGTCAGTCTCCACTAAAACCCAGATACTCGCACTCAAGGACTATACGACAACTCCGTATGATGTGACCTTGCTACTGCGACTTCAATCCACTGAAACCCACTTGTGAATTCCCCTATTCTATCTTCTTCTTGATCTAATCTCTAGATGGAAGTCCTTCTCCACCTACCCAAGATATCGTTGAGTCACAGTCCTTTGTGACCCAACCCTTGAGAAAAAAGTCCTTATTTTCTCTCTCTTTTGTATCAACATACAATGTCTCACACAAGTGTCTTCCTCCTTCACCCTAGACTTGCTTTTATAATCTTGAGTTATGACGTAACCCTAGTATCCAAAGTGATTGACGGTTGATATTACTTCTCACCTCACTTGAGATGAATAGCTATTATTTAATTCACTAATGCTAATTAAAGAATTTCCTTAAATAAAGCTCAACTCATTAATAAAATAAATTCACTTTAATAATTCCTTTAATTAAAGTAAAGTATCAATGTAGAAGGATTTATATGAATTCCACATGTCAAGACACTTAGACCTATGGAAAAGAACCTTTATAATGCTACAAAAATCAACACTCCCTCTTAACAAGGAAGGTACTTCTCAAAGAGCCACCTGGAACTGGTTTTCCCTTCGACTATGGCACAATGTCACACACATCATCATACATATTGACATACCTCCATCTCTATTGGTTAGCTTCTCCCTGAATACTGGAATTCACAGAATTGATGACACTACATATCAATGCCATGAAGTTTGGAAACTTCTTCAAAGGCCTGGTCTCCCTCAATGCGCTCCTAGGATCCTCCTCCTGCTCCTAATCATCCATCAATGTCATATTGTACCAAATCAATCTCTTGATAGAACTAGAAGGGCCTAACTTCCTCTTCCCATTTGAAGGTTGACTCCCCAAAATGGAAGTATGTGAACTTTCCTCATCTTTCGACTGCTCACCCTTTGGAGCCTCCTGCTCCTCATCCTCTACCACTGAAAACCATGTATTTACACACCTTTTCTTACTTCAACCCACGTATATGTTATTGTCTCCAAAGAAATGTGCATATGTACATGACTATTTCTTATGCAACCTACGTACGACTACAAAACCCTAGTTCTTCCTTAGTACTGTTGTTTCCCTAAAATGAAATCCTTGACTTTTGACTTTTGACTGTTGGTTATGGATATGTTAATATCTCCTTGTAAATCTCATAGATCTTCTATAAATTGATATGGATATGAGATTTGGCTTCCTCTTAGAGAGATTTCTTCGATACCATGTTGAAATCCCTACTCTAGCACCTAGGTATCTTATTAGCTAGTGATTTCCTTGTTGTAAATCAAATTAGCAACTCACAAAACAACATACATTTGTTGGAATATTCAACTCAAATAAATATTGCAATAACAATACTGGAAACCAAAATCTCATGCACAATACACAAAGATATTTTACCCATAAACTAAGCTTATCATTCAAATAACTTCAAATCTTACAAGGTGTCCCATACTTTGGAAAATGACCCACGAAGAAATAAATAAAACTATAGACAATCACTGCAAACCCAGCTATAGACAGTACCTACAAACCCTAGAAACTCTTTATCTATTGTACGACCTCAACATTCATGTTTCTAGAGATATACATGCCTTTCCTTAAGAAAACCTGCGCAGGCCCATCTATCTCCACTGAAACCCATGTACATGCACTCAAGGGCTATATAGCGTTAACCTATTGTTGCAGCTTCAATCTGATAAAACCCACTTGCAACTGCCCCTGTTTTGTCTTCTCCTTGACCCGATCTCTAGATGGAAGTATTTCTCCACCTATCTAATATCTCCTTGAATCATAGTCCTTTATGACCCAACCCTTGAGAAAAATCCTTCTTTTCTCTCTCTTGTGTATCAACACACAATATCTCACACACATGTCTTCCTCCTTCACCCTAGTATTTCTTTTATGATTTTGAGTTATGACCTAACCCTAATCTCCAAGGTGATTGACAGTTGGGATTACTTCTCACCTCACTTGAGATCAATGGATTTTATTTAATTCACTAATGATACTTAATTTATTTGTTTAAATAAAACTCAACTCACTAATAAAATCACTTTATTGTAATAATTCCTTAAATTAAACTAAAGTCTCAAGGTAGAAGGATTTAGACAACTTCCATACATCTAGACACTTAGACTTGTGCGAAAGTACCTATCCGATGCTACAAACATCAACAAGCGGGTGGAATATGATGAGACATTTTCTCCAATCACCAGGTACACTTTCATTAGAGTAGTTATGTCCTTGGCTTGAATTATGATATGGAGGATACATTAGATGGATGTGAATACAACCTTCCTTAATGGGATCACTAAGGAAGAAGTGTACATATAGTGGCCTTGGGGATTTGAGGTAAGTGGGAAGGAATCCCATGTGTGTATGCTTAAGAAATCCTTGTATGGACTCAACTAGGAAGAAAGAGAAAAATATTATAGTATCGACGTATATCTGCAAAGTATGGGCTTCACCAAAAGAGAAGGAAATCATAACTTATATTATATATTTGTTCAGACAGATCTACTCATTTTGGTGTTGTATGTAAATGACTTGTTTCTGACATGTGTAGAGAAGTTCATTACATAGTGCAACATGGGAATGGAAGTTGAGTTCAAGATGAAGGACATTGGCATGATGCATTGCTTCTTGGGATCAGAGGTTTGACAGAGACTAGGGGAGATTTTCCTTGGGAAAGGTAGGTATGCATTTCATATCTTGAAGAGGTTTTAGATGGAAGACTGTGAACCTATGACCACACCCATGATCACTAATATAAAGAAGGTGACAACTTCATATTCAGAGTTGGTGGATCCCATGTTGTACATGAAACTGATAGTTTCTTTGATGTATTTGGTCAACACTAGGAAAGACACATGCTTTGCAGTGAACACCTTGAGTTAGTTCATGGTGGAGCCGAGGAAGGAGAATTGGGTAGCAGTAAAACATGTGCTTAATTATTTGAGGGGCACAACGGTGTATGGTTTGAGATATCTTGGAGTTGGTGAAGTGAAGTTCCAAGGGTATACAGAATCAGATTGGGTAAGAAGTGCCGCATAAAGGAAGATCACCTCAAAGTGTTGCTTTAGCTTGGGATCAACGATGATATCCTAGTTCAAGAGGAAGTAGACTTTTGTGGAACTTAGCTCAGTAGAGATAAAATACATGGAAACTAGTATAATCAGTTGTGAGGCCATTTGACTTTGCAAGGTACTTGCATGATTGTTTGATCAGGAGTTGGAGTCCATGGTCATTTAATGTCATAATTAGAGTTGTATCAAACTATTTGAGAATCCAGTGTTTCATGATAGGTCCAAACATATAGAGATCAAATATCACTTCATACTAGATAGGGTTCAGAAGGCAGTATTGAAGTTATAGTATATTTCCACGGATCAACATGTAGTTTATATTCTTACCAAGCCCTTGGAAAAAGTGTTAAGTACCTAAATAGATATGTGAATATAACTTAGGTAACAACCCTTAATCTCAACAAGAATAAACCAAACCATTCACCAAAGATTGAACACTAGAAATAGACGAAAACCTTGAGGTAGGGTAACACCATATATTATTCCTTGTGGAAGGAATGCACTCCCAAGCAATACTTTCTTGCTACAATAAAAGACATCATGAGTGTGGAAGTTTGTATTTTTTTCAATATAGAAGACATCATGAGTTTATAATGGTAGCCCTTTTTTGATAGAATTGACAACGTAAGGGTTTGTTTGACTGACATAAAATTAAAATTTCCTTTACGAATGTTCTCTCAACAAGAATCGACTCATTTGTGACTGGACATGTGTTCTCTTATTCTGGTGCAAATCAACTGCAACTTTGGTCAACTAGACTGGAGTATAGTTGGAGAACTGAATATTAAATATATTGTTGAAGGAATAACACCAAATTCAAAATATAATAAGATTATATTGAAAGATTTAGAGTTGAGCAAATTAACATTCTCATATTTGATGAATGAAAACCAAGATGTCTACAAACAAACATACTGCACCCTATTCACTCTCATTGTATGAATCAACAGTCCACATGGACTGATATGCATTAGATCTTTGATTATTTGGAGACAAATGTTACAATAAAAATTTAAACTATATGGCTATAAAAATAAAGTTTGATATACTGAATTAGGTATTGCGAAGCTTTGTTACATTAACTAATTTTAACTATTATCATGTCAGGGGACATGGAGCTCTTTCTTTTGCCCACAACATGTTGATCTAAAACTAAGCATTGAACTTCTATATACATAATGTAAGGCTTCAAAGACATATTACCATTGAATTTAAATAAATGAGTTTCTGTTGTCTTAAGCTTCCACTTTCCCAGTATAAATGATCTGGCCACAACTAAGAAACAAAAGAATTTTGTATACAAACTTTCAGGTAATTTTTCATACAACTAACATTTAATAAGAAGAATCCCTTGATTTCCATGAGCATGTATAAATTCCATGATGATAGCAGGTGTAGCTCTTAACAAAGAAGGAATAACCCTAGAGATGACAACTATATCCTCTACCACAATTCAATACAATAGGATAGTAGATATGTGTGGAGCTTTAGATGCCAACCCATGTCAACTTTTGCAGATAAAGAGATTTGCAATTGGAAGGATAAATGCATTTAAAGATTGTTAACTATAAGAGACTATGTTAACGCAGTTCCTCATATTCTTATTATAATGTTTCGAATAAAGTTGTGTAATGTTAGATTCAAACATTTTGAATGAAATGCAACACCCATCATTACCATCATTAGAGAGAGAGAGTACCATCATTAGCTCTTCCAGCCAGGTTGCAGAATATTGTTTACAGAGCACCTTTTTTCTTTCTTGAATTAATACTGAATATAAAACTTGTGGGACTATGGTTTAGTGGTTGAAATGGGACCTGGCCACATTAATGACCCAAGTCCCATGTTTTCCTTTGCCATTTGGAATAAACTTCTTATTTTGATGAAACTCAAAAGAGACAAGGAATAATTACAACGAAGTTCATTAGGTTAGCTGCTTTACATATTTTCAAGGCCCCCTTTCCAATCGTTCTGTGGATCAAAATTCTGCTATTGATAGTTGAGGAAATTTGAAAATTGTTTGACAAGTTTCAGAGAGAAAACCAAGAACCTTGTCTCACTGTAGCAATTAATGTTGGTTAATTGAGGAAATGTGCAAATTAATTGACAAGTTTCACAGACAAAACCAACAAACTTGTATCATTATGGTGATTAATGTTGGTTACCATTTGTTTGGAACCTATTAATATCTCAGAAAGACATGGTGGACCTATCTAGTGACCTATCTAGTCTACCAGGATCTTCATGTTGGATTCATAAATCTCTTTGTGGATGCAGACAACATGATGATTTTTTCATGCGTACACCACTAAAACTTGACCTCCTTTCCACTGCTTCATTAAGAAGAATTCTCCTCCTTAGTGAACATGTAGTTTTTTTAGAAGGTTGTGGACTTTGCTTGGGAGGACTGTGAGAATGAAACTTGGCCCTTGAAGATTCAGTGTTAGCCATATAGCTAGGAAATGTATAACATGCATGAAAGTAGCTTTGTGCATATTCATGACTCTTAGACGAAGTGGACGGACCCATGTTTCCAGTAGCTACATTGGCCTTGGAGGCAGAGAGGAATTGTGGGCTACTTTGTGCTGTTGAAAACTTGTAATCTTCACTATGAAATCCATGTTCTCCGTTCAATGTAATTGGGGTCAAATCATGTAGAGATGATGTGCTTATCTCATCCGATACTGGGCTGGGAATAGATAATCCTGTTTGTAAAGAAGAGGTTATTGCAGGTGGAACATTCTGTGCAGACATATAAGTATAACCAACTTCGTTCTATGAAGGGGAGCTTGATTGGTGAGTAGAGTTTGAAAACAGGCAGAGACCAGCAAAGACAGTAGAAGAAATGCTTGGCTCTGCAGATCCCGAATCTGAGATCAAAGAAGCGTTTCTCCTCCTCAAACTCGCCACCTGACCTGGATTGAATGTATCAATCTCCAAAATCTTTGAACTGTCATCTCAATTCCTTTCCATCTCCTACTGGGCTAATGCAATGGAAAAACCCCAATTGATATATTCCAAATGAAACCATGTCAAAAAAAAATTGGGGATTAACTATAGATCAACTGCTAAAAGATCAATGACTAATATTAGAACTTCATTATTTAAAACCTAGATCCATAATTAGATTTGGAAACCCCTATCAACTTTGGAAAACACATTGGAAAGTAGCAAAATAAAATTAGCTTCAAGTAATACCAGGAACAATAGCACTGGTAGAAGAATATACAAAGTCCAAAACCTCTTATCAACTGAAAACCTCATTATATCAGAAAACTACGTAGTGAAGCTGAGAGAGTCCAGACAACATATTTAAGATAATGAAAATAAACTAACATCCTAATACCATCCTTGTCAAATAAACCAAATGCTTGTAAATGGAACCATCCTTGTCAAATAAACCAAATGCTTTTAAATGGAATGGTCCAATTCAAGTACTCACTAAGGAAATAGAACACCAATTCAAAATCTCAACTCTATTGTTAAGAGAGTAAAGAACTGGAGGAAACCGAGATTGCAGCACATGAAAGCAAATCAAAATAATCTTAAGATCAATATAATATATTTCATGCAAATTCTTGTAGTGGCCACGACATTTAAATTTCAGATATAGTAAATATGAATGCAAATTGATATATTGACAATGATCCAAAAACCGATACATAAATCGTTCAGAAGGGTAGGCAAGTATTAATGCCAATAACAACAAGACTGCCCGTGATCATCAGAACTTACATGATCATGGAAACATGGAAACACTATGGAAACTGCATGGAATGTGGGTTTGCACCATATAAAAATGGGCGAATTTAGTAGGGAAAATCGGAATGGGAAAACTTATGAGCCATCCATTTTCACATTGAAAAAAAACCCAAGACCAAGCTAGCCACCCAAGCAACAATTGATACATGCCCCACCGACCTCCCTATGATTTTCTTTGTTGGGATGCATGCAGGTTTCTAGGAGGCATGGAGCATATACTGAAGTGCTAGGCATCGACTGCAACCACTCTAGATTGCAGTGCCACAGAGTGCTTGGACTGCAGAGCCACAACCTTCAAACTGCCAAATTGTATAAATTTTTTTCATAAACTAATTTTAAATTCTGACAAATATTTTTTTTAAATTTCATACACTCGGTGATTTATATCACATCAAAGCCATTTTAGCCAATGATAAATTCAAAGCATCAAATTAGAAAAACATAAAATTGTATTGTTTTTCGAAAATAAATTCAAATAATGAATATATTGGAAAAACCTTATGTTATAATTTACACATGAAAAGGGTTTAGAACCTTATTGGTTGCTATAGTACCTGCTTTGGCAGGTACTAATAAAAGTAAGTTATATTTGTGCAACATTCAAATCATCATCTCAATAACTTTAAGTGTCCATTACAAATTAATTCTTTTATTTGTTAATAGTACCTTATCTTTTTTAATGGTAAGAGAGGGTTGAATGTTTTCATAACCATAAAATAGAATAGCGGTTTAGATATTGTGTTTCAAAAATGTCACCCAAATTTGTGTTGTTTAGAGTGCATATTTTAAATAACAATCATCAAATAGGGCAAATTTTCAAACTGCAACAAAATAACTTCTTTTTAGATTGAACGTGGTTGATAGTGAATTTATTTTGGATGTAACTTCATAGGAMTKTTAAGTCCAACGAATTGGTTATAGAAAAAACAATTYAAYTAYGTCAAATCACAAAATGCTACATTTTAAGATTGAACATCTTGTAGAAATTAATTGTATAAGAAAGAAATGGAAGAGTAGAAATTTCCAAGAAGGAAAGGGATTATCATTACGTTGATAGGCGTACAACTATTGAAAAGAGATAGATTAAATAATCTTTTAATGCTTGATGCACTTTCTATAGACAATGTTTCCTAAAAAATTAAATTATTTGTCCTCCTCGTAAATAAAAAGATGATATTTAATGTATTAACTTCCTTGCATTTCAAAATGAAACCATTGGTCATTACTACCCATGATTTCTAGTGATTAATTTGATTAACATGATTAGGGTTCCTTTTCCACGTTTAAAAGGGATGGTTTCCATATCTCCAATATCATCGCGAGGGCATCTTTCTCCACTCCTAGTCCGTTATAGTTTTCATTTTCATTTCAATGTCCACTCCTGGACACATGTGTTGTAGGATTTACATTGCAAAATGAGCTCACACATTGAGCTTCTAATCTAAGTGATTGAATTTCCATTTGAATTAAATATCCCAATTTAGTAGAATATGGCTGATGTTGAGGTATATCATTGTCTTTGTTTTTTTGATATTGAAATCGATCAATTGAGTGTTTGGTAATGTTAAACAGGACTCTGTATGCCACAAGATGAAAAGAGCCTCATGGGAAATCTAGGCACACTTTTGGCCCATTTTGCAACAACTTATAGGTGCGGAGAAACGAAATGGATGCATCCAAGAGGGAAAATTATCTAAGGATAGGCTTCAAATGAAGTTCTAACATAGTTTATTTTTATTTTTTCCTAGATAGGGTGAAGTGGGCTATATTCTACCCATTATTTTTTGGGTATTGGCCTCTGCCTATGTCATTTAGTCTTTGCCATGTTATGGATCTTATGATTTAGACTGTACAAAGGATTTGACTTAAATTTCTCCTTATTTCATCATCACCTATTGGTGTTCATCAACCATAAGTTATGTGGTTGCGCTAGTTATTGAATTTTAATTAAACAAAGTTAAAAACACAAGTATCAAGGAAAAACTATATGATAACATAAAATACTTAATGGATTAGTGCATTTAGAAATGGTATAATAGAACAAACATAAATGTAAACATTCAATAAATTTAGACTCGAGAATCTTGTTCTGGTTTCAATATCATTAAGTGGACAAGAAATTGTAGGAGGAAACCCACATAAATTTTTCGACCATTTTCTACAATTTTTCATGATATTGTCATGGTTATTAACATTGTTCTTGGAAGTGGAAGAACCACAAGAGTCATTTTGGTGGCATATCCATATATCGTGAATATATTATGTCAAGAAAATGCAAAAGATATCAACAACAAATATTTGAATTATGGGATTTCCATTCTAGGTAGCACAATTTGAAAAAATTGGAAAGTAACATAAATTGCAGAAATAACATAAATGGAAGAAAAAATGATTTTTTGGTGGCTTGCTTTCATGGAAACATTGTTGAGAAAATGTTGTTATTATGGAAGAAACGATTAGTGGATATACTATCATGGAAGTAAATATTTGTGACAACGAGCTCATATTGCTCCATTAAAATGTTGTGAGTAATGCCCCTCTAAACTCAATCATAAGTGGGGAGGCACTCAAGGGCAGCCTAAGAGATCCCCTTTTAGTGTAGAATGGTGGGAACCTAAAATCTCCTCCACTTCCACTTTGATACAAGTGGAGAACATGGATTCTAGTCACCAAAACACATTTACATGTTGATGCCTCATGAATGATTTTACTAGTGCATGATTTCCAATCACTGTATCTAGTGAGTGGCTATAGCTAGTGGTATCCCTTGATACAATTATCTGTGAAGTTTAATGTTATCTCAATCGACATGTTTGAAGGTGTCAGGATCTGTCATGTCTTTGCAGATGTAAATAACGCATAAACATAGCACCCTCATGATGCTTTAAATAATTGAAATGATTTTGATTATAATGAATAAATCTTAAATTACCCTTTGCATATGATTTCACACCCTCCGTACATGTGACTTTATAAAAAATGACATTTATTTATTTATATTATAATTAAAATCTACAGTTAAAATGTTTTGAAAACATTTGGATGTGTTTCCTATGCATGATAATGAAGTGGAAAGGTGAGGGAAGTTCCACAATATCACTCATGTGCCTAGAATATTCTCTAAGTGGTGGTGGAAGAGGTGGTTAATGATCCCCCTTGGTAGTGGATGAGTGAATTTTTTTTATTCAAGCACACTCCTTTTGTATGATAATTTGATCTACTATGGGCTCAGGTTGATGAAACCCCATGCAATTATGGATAATGTATGCCTACAATAGTTTAAACCCAAGTTCATGTCTAGGATTTGCAATGTTATGGTTGTAGAGAGACACCATGGATGAAATGACACCATGAATGAAACGAGGGAAGTGGCTCTAGTTCAAGGCACAACATAGTCAATCTAGGCTGAACATGGTTTGTTATCATCCCAAGATTTCCTTCCTGGTATTGTGTCTTCGGTTGTCCTTTTTTTACTATGATTAACATATTTTTTTGTTATTGAAATGTGGGAAATTCAATATAAAATGGGATAGTTAATACGTTTAAAAGGTAGAGGCATCCCATCACCCTCTTCAATTTGTTGAATTTAACTTTGTATGCCCTTCCCAATTACATTTCTCAGACATCAACCTATCTCTTTCAATCCCTAGTTCATGGGGTTTACTACTACTTTGATATATAACAACTTCCGCCTTTGTTAACTTTGACCTCATTCCTCTACCCTCTTAGATTTGTTGGAATCTCTATCCCTAGCCTACCCCTTTAATTAGTACTAATCTGTGGCTTTTATAATCCCTCCTAGCCACAATGGGAACCCCCTTACAGAGCCTAAATATTTATTGGTGTGATGATTTGGAGCACCCCATGTTGTGGTTGAAAACTCCCTTATTTATCAGGTGGCCACCAACCTATGTTGTTTTGTCCAAGCCTCCGACCATGCGACATGGAAACAAAGTCGATGTTCCGAAGAGTAGAAAAAGTGGGCTTTCTAGAGGCAACACAACCACTAACAAGCATCCTCAAAACACCCAAACACATCAATGCATGATTTGTGCCCAAACAAATGCTACAAGGGAAGAAGAAACCGAAATATGACATGGAAACAAAGGAAACAACCATAATAACAAAAAAATTCCAAAAAACATGTAGAACCAAAGTTTGAAGGTTGGATCCCTGATCCAGGGTACTCGGGTACTCTAGAACATGTGATACTAAGATATTCAAGCTAATTGATTCAAATTGGCTCAGTGGAGGAGAAAGCGAGCCAACACCAAGATATCAATATTGAGATTACTATGCATAGATATGCAGAAAGTTGGATTGGAAATGAGGAGGAGATTGGCCAATCTTTCAAATTATGAAGGGACAATATCAAACTCTACTAGATGAAGACCATGAAACCTAGACGGATGAGCAACCAAGGAAGACATAATCTTCTCGTCTTCATTTTTTTTTGTGTTATATATTAATGTAAATTTTAGTTGTCTTGGTTTCCATAATATTTTTTGTGTTATATTAATACAAGTGCCACTACAATGGTGATGTCCATGTTGAAAAAATTTTGGTGTATAGATTTCAATTCATCCATAAGTTTGAATTACAACATTGCATTCCAACATCTTTAAGATACTTATACAAATACCAAAATTGCTTGCATTAGCATGTGTTCCTAAAACTCATGTTGCACCTCAAGTTGTGGGGAATTATTTATCAAAATTACTTAAATTATATTCATAATAGCAATACAAATTATACTAAAACCAACAAATAATGACAACCTCTTCTTATAATATAAGACAACAAAATTCTCTGAAATAAATCCTCAACTAATTATTATTTATTCTATAAAACAAATAGTGAATAAATTTTAAAGGAGACGTGTATGAAATTAGAATGGTGTATGTTAAATTATTTATGAAAATTACAATAATTACGTAAAAGGAAGATAAAATTAATGAATATCAAGTGCCAACCACAAAAATGAATATCATCCCACATAATTAATAAACTTAATAGTTAGAAGATCATCACACATAATTAATAAACTTAATAGTTACAAAAAGTAACATATTTCTATACACTAAAGAACTTCTATGCTTAAATCGAAAAATATATCTTTCTGCGTTCATGTTTCTATTTCTCACATAATCTACAACATAATCACCGATTTTAAAGGAAAAACTATCAATTATTGGAATTGCTAATAAATGAAAAATTTAATAACTAAAAAAGAGATTAATCAATGATTGATCTGCGATAAATTTAATGATGACCATAGTGATAATTGAATTTACTAATAGTTGGGACCAAAAGTTTAATGTATATAGTTACCATGTCCAACAATTTGCAATCAAAACATATAATTACCATGACCATGAATTTACAATCAAAACTGTTGCAATGTAATTAGTGCATTAAAAAGAGTCAAAACTCTAAAAAGTTGAGTAATCCACTTCACATGGTTCTTAAAAAGATTCACAACCCTTGTGAGAGGGAGAAAAAAACAATGGAATTTCGTTCCTGGATGGTCTACTAGGAAGCGTAGATATGTATGTGTTCTTCATTCATGGATGGTCTACCACTAAGTGCAGATATGGAATTGATTGTATGCACAACCATCTATGCAAGTTATAATAGAGATAGTGTGGATGGGGTATATACAAAACAAGAAACTCCATCTATGGGAGTTATAATAGAGATTGTCTAGATGGGGTATATACAAAAGAGGAAACTCCTAAAATATATTCAGAGATAACAGACGTACGGATGGAAAAAAAGGCAAATGAGATTTGGTTACAAGATCATTCAAAAACAAATACGTGGCATCATTGCACTTCACATCCAATATATGGCATCACATGTATTTATTCCACTAACATGAATTTAATAATTTGGATGAATATATTTCCTAGTTATTTAAGATTAAAACTCCAAAATTAGGTTATCTATGTTTGGAAAAAAAAATGTTATATAGAATTGGTTGGCCAATCACAAGTGTATAAAAGTAATTTAAATTTCATGAAAAAATAATTAATTTGCTAAGCATATGTATAATATTGGACTACAAGACAAATATTTGTAGTCAACTGACAACTAATGAAAATCAACCATAAATAATAATAAATAATAACAAAGATAATAAATAATAGCAAGCGTTTAAAAAAATTAAAAAAAAACATATACATAGAGAAGAAAATAAAATGATTTATATATCATATAAAACACAATAAAAGATTTAATCATAATAGAAGATTTGCTACACAGTGCATTAGGAGTTGGGCAATCGGTATCATAGAGAAGATTATAAATGGTTACCGTGGTCAAAGCCAAACTGAAATAGCTTAGAAAGTGTGAATTATCCAAACATGTTGATATAAAAAATTATCATATCCAACCATAACGATCTCACAAATTATTATAGACAAATATTTACATCGTCTCAGCTTCCAAAACATGAATTAATGAAAAGTCATGGCCAAACAATGTAACCTAACAACATTAT